>WSXT02098334.1:0-11517 GCA_011762715.2 Neuroterus valhalla
GTGGACATTTGACAAAAACGGAGGGGGTCAAATTTTACACAAATCTAATACCTTCTCTGATGAGAATGTAAAAAGTAAATTTGAGGTAACAGATACGATTTCCTACTCTAGAAACTAAGGTACTTGATCAAACCTAGACATAACAGCTCAACACATGATTCCTCCTCAGTGATTCGGAAACAAGTAATCAAAAATAAATTTCACTCAGAGCGTAGAGACCGTCGGGGAAACTGGTCAACACAGAGTCAGCCGACCCCTGTTGCTGGCGTTATACGAATACGGCTACTGAATAGAGTCGCATTGGTCATGCATCATTTTTCATAGTGCAAGATTTTTTCAACATCATGTGTGAAAATTTGAGCTTTTGAATAAACATTGTGTCTCATGAATTCTACTGAACAGAATCCTAAACAATGCATATTTTGATTTGATAATCGAATTATCTATAATAACTCATTCTTGATTGGTGTAGTTGATCTTCTCAACATAAATTTACGAAAATGACACAGGTGCGATTTGACAACGCTGAATGAAAGAAGCCATCTTGGTCCGAAACCAACTCATTTGGCGTGAGAAATGTCAACCAGAATGGTGAAATGATAACACACAAAAAATTAAGTAAGATTTCTTTAAACTTCCATTTGATTGTTCAACATAACCATGAAACGGTCGTCTCAATGAGAACTTAATAAATCATGTATGATTGGATTTAAATGAGTCAAACGCTATTGTGGAAATGCTTTACTGCCTGATTATGATTCAATATAGGTACAATGCGAAATTTGAAAGTGTCACCCTTTTTTCTGAATTTTATAGGATCTCATACACAACTTTCTATCAGATTCATCATGATGATACATAAGTTTCACATATTCTTCCTTAAATGCTGGAAAGTGAGATTTGGAGCAAGTTTTAGTAAATTACGTGACCAATAATATGGTATTATATTACTTGGGTTTGTTATTAGGGAAATTACATTATTATAGGAATATTATTATTTGATTTTCTTAATGCTTTAAAATATACAGTGGACATTTTTGTTACCCGTTCCAGTTTTTTTTGGTGCTTGAATATGCTAATTAAATCTGCAATTTTGCAATTTTGACAGCTGCAAGTTTTGGATGAGATGTTCTCGCCGTGAACTGGTTATGTGCGCACTATAATATTGACTTGATATACTGTCAAAATTTCTGGTCTAATGTACTATTTGATTTCCGTGAGCATATTAAAATGTGCTAAAATAAAAACCTACTAACTCTAAAGAGTACATAATATTAAAATCTTGGAGTCATAATTTTCCTTATACTATGAGGTCAAGGCGATTCATTCAGGCAAGGCGTTATGGAATGTGTTAATGCGAGCTAGAATGAAAAATGTGATGAGTTTCATGCTGAAAAGTCAATCTTTTCTTAATAAAAGGAAGGTGCAAAAAACAACAAATTTCTTGCAATTAATCCTTCAACTATATCAGACAAGTTTTATTTAAAATGCAGTCCCAACGTTTCAAGAACACACTGTTCTCCTCATCAGGGATACCCATTTCAAAACATTCTAATTTTTGTAAAAATTCTCCAATCCAGTTAAAACTTACGGTTGTAGTCACAAAAAGGTTGAAGAAGTAGTCATATTGAGTGATTGATAAAACAGGGATATCAGTGTCAATGTTGTGTCGTCAATTTTGGAGTAATCATGCATCATGAATAATGTAATCATGTCGTTTGATTTACATGGTCAATTTATAAAATAAGGTGTAATCAACTTCCAGATTTGTTAAAAATAGAATTTAATTGTCTGTAATAATTTGAGAGAATTTGTTAATGAATAAAAATTATAGAAATTGATATTTAAATATTTACCATTTTAGTTAAAATTTCTGATGGACTCAGATAAAATCAGAATTAGAATTAAGGACCACTTATAAAAACGAATTTTGTTAATAAAAAAAATTGAAGATAACAATTAGAACCAGTAAAAATATTATTGATGTGAAAGCAGGAGCTAGAAGCGTCCTGCTCTCATCTTGAGTTTCCAAATTGACGACATTGCAATTACATTAGTGTATATTAGTACAGAGACAAAAAAGGCGCCAATTTCATTAAAAGGATAGTGTAGATAATATCATAGACATAAAGTTACGAAGAAGTGTAGAGACCAAAATAAGAGAAGTGACAAAATATTAGTCTTGTTTATTATTGATTTTTCATTTATCTAATTAAGATTTTAAGAAGGCCATAGAAAGAATTCAAGGATGGAATTGTAAGTTTCATTGAGATGTTCAAGATCAGTTTTTTTGTTAATAAAGTTATCAATTTCTATTTTTATGTAAACCATTCCAGCAGAGGCCCTTTTTATTCCATTATTCTCTTGATGTAAGACGATAATTTCGTCCCAAAATAAATAGTGATCAAAATCATCATTTGTGTTATTGAAAAGATGGTTATTAGGAACATTATTATTGTTTAGTCGGACACTAATAATGTGTTCATCACGTCTAATGTGGAGAGGTCTCTTTGTTTGGCCTATGTAACATTTTCCACAAGCGCAAGCAAAGCGATATACAACATTGGTTTTTTCTAAGATATCCAAGCGATCTTTACCTAATTTAATGATTTGATCAAGTTTTGAGTTTATACTGAAGTTAATTTTAATTGATATTGTTTTAAAAGTCTTCTTATGTTTTCAGAGAGTTTACCGTAATAAGGAATCGTAATCATCTTACTCAGGTCGATTCCCTCATGGTCGATTCTCAGATTATTGGGATTGTTGAGTCTGTTATTAATTCCTTCTATTCTATTATTCATATGTTTTTCAGATATATGTTGCGGATAAATATTCAGGAACAGGTAATATTTAACAATTTTAATATTTTCGTTGTGGAATTTTTCATCAGACAAAAGGATGGCAGAGTCAACTAAATTTTTGATAATAGCAACTTTTTGTTGTAAGGGGTGTTTGTAAAGGAAATTAAGCAATCGACCTAAGTGAGTCAACTTCCGATACCAGTTTGTTGAGAGAGAACCATTTTCATTTTTCATAATGCTGATATTATGAAAGTTATTCGTATTATTATTCTCCATTTCATGAGTGAATTGCAATCGATTGTGATAAGAGTTGAAAGTTCTTATTGTTTCAAAAATTTTGTCTTCAGGGATAATCAAGAAGGTATCGTCAACGTACCTGAAATAAGATATTATCTGAAAGTCTAATTTATTGAAAATTTCAATTTCTAGGTCCTGCATGACAATATCTGATAAGTTATTTGAAATAGGAGACCCCATTGGGCATCCAAAGATTTGTCTGTAGAAGGTTTTGTTAAATTGAAAATAAGAATTTTTATTAAAATTCGATACCTTCTTTGAATTTCTCTAAAGGTAAAGCAGTAAACTTCTTATTATGAGACCATATTTTTTCAATACCGTTTAAAACAAGATCCAAAGTAACGTTTGTAAATAATGAGGTACATCAAGAGAGATCATAATATGGTTAGGAGGTATTTTCATTTTGTTAAGTTCATGTCTTAGTTCTATTGCGTTTTTGATGAAGGATTTCGGTTTTTGAAGAGCAGAATTTAGAATATTGTTGAAAGATTTCGCCATGAAGTATGTAGGAGAATTTATCGTACTAACAACCTGTCTCAAGGGATAATTTTCTTTATGAATTTTAGGAAGTCCATAAATTCTAGCCAAATTTGTGTTAACCATAATGAGATCTTTTCTCATGATGTTCGTACCTAGAAAACCTTTGTTTCTCCAGTTGTTAAGTTTATTGAAAGTTTTTTCCTGAATAAATTATAAGGGGTTTTCTTCGATTCTCTCATATGTAGACGGATCATTTAACATCAGTTCCATTTTGGATATGTAATCTGATTTTTCGAGAATTACTGTAACATTGCCTTTATCAGCACGTGTGTTACTTTCTTTCAAAAAGTGTCTAGTATCAGGAATGGATTTTGCAAGTAATATCAGATTTGGAAATGTAGTTAGGTTAAGGTTAGGTCAATCTTTTCATTATTTTAATATAGATGAAAAAATTGTAAATACATGCATTCAATGACAAAGCAGAAGTGGTTCCCTTAGTATAAGGCTCTCAAGACTAGAATTAAGGATTTATATATAAAACCTGAACGCAGATCGATTCTACTTTTTTGCATAAACAACATTTCCGCTTCAAAGTGCTAGTTAAAAGAGACTTGTCTACGTCGTTGTTGATTTTGATTCTTCAAAATCTATAGCGACAACCGGCATTTATGTTTAAAATGACCTTTAAGAACTCAGGATTCCGTACGTAGGAATAATAACGTCTTGATATTCAGGGGAGAAAACGTACAATTCAATTCAAATAAAATATCAGCCTAATACTGAATAATTTTGAACTTTGTGGTGTAGCTTAGTGACCGATCCAACAGTTTGCTCAATGTGATGCGTTTTACATAGAAAGCTCGTCTAATACTCCAACGACTCTAGATATTTGAGCATGTACTGTTGAATACTCACAAGTAGAGGGTCAACCAATGCAGTATATATGTCTGGGCTTGGAGTGACATACGCCTCACTGGATAAATAAAAGTCAATCAATCGGCGCAGCGTCAGACGTACCCATGTCTCATACTGACCCTCCAACTGGATTGTAGATATTTCATTTTTACACAGAAATTGGTGGATAAATTGTCCAGTCATATTGAAACAGGGGTTTCGTGGGGTTTCCCGGTAACAAACGTCACAGATAGCAGGAAAAAAAGGGAATGAAGCTGCACTAATCAGTATGCAGGTATCTTTTAAACAGCAAAGTGGCCCCGAAATATCCCGAAAGACCATCCACATGATTCGTGTTATTTCTAACCAATAACATAACGAACATAAGCAGCAACCGGCTCTACATATTTTGTGTTTCTGCTCTTACGAAAAATAATTTTGATTATATCTGTATAAAATGGTTTATTTAAGAATGCCAAAATCTCAGGATCGATATATAGAGGAACGAATGTCGCAAACGCTATGTAAGTCTGGAATATGAATACTAAGTTACTGACATATGCGGAACCTAACCTTACTTTCTCGGCAATAAACCTTACTTCACGGAAGTTTTTAGCTTTTAAATACAAATTTTATTTACATCGATGTATCAACTACAAAAAAGATGACCGTATTATTTTATAAATTTACTAATTTATTACAATACTCCTTCACTTTACTAACCTAAAGAAGAGTGGTAATTGTAAACTTAACATTTCAAATTTTGTCGCTTAAAGAAACGGAAATCGACGATGCATCTGAATGTTGCTTTCCTATCCCCACTTTTCCCTTCTAGCTGATTTCTGTTGCCGGTTCGTACTATGGCAGCATCGCCCCCGTGTGCTGAAACGTTAGTCAACGTGATGTGTTGGTTATGTAATAGTTTTTGGTTCCTAATATTGCACTCAAAATTACTTAATCGGAATTCCGGGGTATAAGGCTTCTCTTTGAACAGAACCACTTGTTACATAATTTGATTAGGGTCATTTGCAAGACTCTAGCAACTGGTATTTATCACCAAATCTCGCCTATTCCGAGCGAGACCAATATGCACTCTCATCATCTCGTGCGTGCGTCAATTGCTAAATACTCCTATTAGCCTTCGTTTGTAACATGTTGAATTGAAGCTATACTCCCTTGCACACTTTCACCCTCCAATACCCTCCTTTTAGCCCTTGAAATTCGGTTACCCATTAATTGCGCTTCGAGTTGGTGAATATAACATTTCAGATTATTACACACTGGAACATTTGCTGTTCAGCGGCTCGTAATCGACTAATATTTGTTTCGGTCGGCCGTGAATCATACTAATTAATGACACTTGCCTAAATAATCTGAACGATATTGGCAAGTCGCTCTCGGCTCATTTGCATAATAATGATTTCGAGTGCGTATCCACCGATTCCTGCTAATTGTCACAGGATACCTAGGTGATTTCTGGTATATTTACACCCTACTTTATAAACACGAATGGCATGCTTGTTGCGTGGTTATGAAATGTGTGTTTCGCTAAAAATAACCTACAGCAATAAATACAATGTATAATAATTTGTACAAATATAAAATAAATACAATGGGTAGTATCGAACCGCTATTGCATGGACATTCTTTTTTTTTCAATTGTCTCTAAATTCTGGGAATATGTTCGTCTACCCAACAGTAGGTAATTCACGAACTAATGGACCAGGATTACCAACCCCCCCCAATGGGGGGGGGGGGGGTGGAATTTTCAACCCCGATGCCTGCAGGGGTTGTTTCAAATGCCTGTAACTTCCTTTCTAATCATGCGATTTAAATTTTTATGTGGGTTTTGGAAACTGCTTTTTACACGCTTTCATCATATTGTATGATTTATGACAAAAAAAGTTGGTTAAACAATTTCTTCAATAAATCAATTGTTTATTCAATTTTTTTCGCGATTTAGGCATCTAGGATTTTTTTTTTAGAGTCGCAAAAGAAAGCTTGACTCTTTTACTATGAAATATTGGGCAATACATTGGGTAATACATTGCTGATTCGGATTTGGAAGATTAAATTACAGGGAAATTTCCTTCGACCCGAGTCTACAAATATTCTTTTATCTAGATAATCCCAATTTTTTGCGATTTTTGCAATTTTCATTGTTTTTTTAAAAATTTTCATGGGTTATTTACAGTTTTCTTAGATTCAAACGGCTTCTGATCTAAGCACACTTTAAATTAGTATGCAAAGGATCAAAATACATAAAAATTATGCTTGCTCTAGCTCCACAAATTATTTTTTATTGCTAAAACATCCAATTTCCGCTTTTTCTTAAGGTTTTTTGCAATTTACTCAAAATTGGAGGGGGTGCGGCCTAAACTGACTTGAAATTCGAATTCAGCGGGTCGTAAAACATGCCCGTAGATAGGTCGCGTTCGGTGTACAGAAAACTTTTCTTTTGTTTGCTGGTGTTACTAATACCTTAGTACTTTATTTACTTAAACACAGTTCATACGTGAGAAGTTGGTTGAATTATGTATTTGTCTTGAAAAATTGCAAAAACAATAACCAATTATTATCGGATAATAAATTATAATAGTGAGGAATCATTTATTCTAAAAAAATTCCGTTCATTTTTAAGAAACTGCTTTTTACTTGATATTTTTTTACAATAACTTTAAAAAGTTTAGACTTCTTCAAACTCACTGGTTAACATTTCTGAATAGTTTTTACCGATGAATTCGTGCAATTTTGGATCAATGTGGGTAATACAAAAAAATGGCATACTTGAAGACTGTTCCGCGGTATGGTGCCGAATGACGTCCGAGTGCAAACGTGAGGACTCCCTCTACAACCGGCCTCGTTACACAATAAATGTCTATTTGTCCTTTTTCTTGTAAGACATTTTCCATAGTAAAAAAGTCAAGCTTCCTTTTGCGACTATTTAAAAAAAATCGTAGATGCCTGAATTGCAAAGAAAGTTAAATAAACAATTGATCTATCGAAAAAATTGTTTAAACACATTTTTTCGTTATAAATCATGCAAGAGGATGGATGCATGTAAAAAGCACTTTCCAAAACCCTCATAAAAATTCAAATTGAGTAATTAAAAAGGAAGTTATAGGCGTTTGAAACTACCCCTGCAAGCATTGGAAATGAAAATTCAACCCCCCCTCCTCACTTGGGGAGGGTTAGTAATCCTGGTCTATAAGTTTGTGGATTGACTACTGTTGGGTAGGCAAACATATTGCCAGTATTTGGAGACAATTAAAAAACGTTTTTTTGAGTTGGGGCAGTTGAGGAATAATGCCCCATATGTCTTCTGCTCCGAATAATAAGTTCCAAGAAAAGTTTTCTGAAAACAAAGTGTATGAACTGTACTCTACACTGATAGAGTGCACTATTATCGTGTATTTGTGAATAGGGATTTAAAACTCTAACGAAGCATGATATAGTTGATTCGCCCAGTTTTTGGAAAAATTAGTAAGTGTTTTATTTTTCATGACTGTCTGTTGAAGAAATGATGATGGACTGGCGTGGGTCAGTGAGGGAAGGACGCGACTCTAGTTCTCGATCACTCGAAAGAGCATATCCTCTTTCACTATAAGACTAGAGGCTCTCGTGCCTCATCAGGCCAAAAAAAAATGTTGAGAATGACAGATCCATAAATGACACTTTGGATTTGCTGACTGAAAGAAGCTGAAATAGAATAGCTGGAAGGTTGCGCGTAATCTGCATATGACATACTTGTCCGTCGAGTGTGCTACTGTTAATCTGAGGCATTAGTCAAATTAATCACCGTGCAAACATATGTGTGTTGATACAAGAACGTTATTCAACCCAGACTGGAAATTGCATTCATCTTAAAACCATGTCTAACAACCTCATTCCCTAGTCGAAGCAACCTACTGCTCTCTGTTTTCTCTCAAATGTGGTTATCAAGCACATCCACAAGTACGAGCGAAACTTCAGATTCCCACTCAAGAGAGATGCAACTTCCATCTTCTTTTGTGTAGAACAATTTTGCGGTATACCAGCAGGCATGCGTGATAGAGTCAAGAAATATAAAGAGTTCCTATCGCGTTATTGATCGCAATTTCGTATGTATTGAATGCTGTCACCAAATTGAGGAGAACGAACTGGAAAATTCGTTTTATGAGAGAAAAGAGGTTGTAGCAAAGATCAACCCAGGTCAGTTCTACGTCATCTTGAAACTTTGGAAATTTGTCTATCAGATGAAAACAGTGTTGGCAGTAAGCCAACCTATGATGCATCAACGACGAGGTGAAGTTGATAGCGCGCAGTTTTTTTCCATGAAAAATTACGCAACAATATCCTTCATCACTCCCATGATTCTTATTTTATTTTCCCTCTCCTGAACTCAAGTAAAGGTGAGGCAGTGGTGATATTAGTTTGAAACGCAAAACTCGGATGGCTATGTGATCGACACGTTGAATGACGAGTGTTAGAACATACAAAATTATTGTTGAACTACAGGTGCATAGAATTGAATTCAGAAAAACGTGTGAGGTTCTGTTGATCATTTGGAATTCTTTTTTATTGAAAGTCTAAATTAAACTACTCTGTGGTAGCACTGAGTTCACGTAATCGGCTGGTACTTTTAACCAGTAAACTGTAACTGTTGCTCAGTACAAGTAAATGTTCGAGCAAATTTATTGCAATTCAATTATTTAATATAAGGATGTCATTTCGGAAACGTATTTTCCCTCATCGCGCAATAGGTAACACATCAAATGCATAAAATAAGGACTGAAAGAACTAGTATTCCAAGATTTGTGAATACTTGAAAAATTTGTGTGCCTTTTCATTCGTGCCATTTTCAATGATATATTAGAAACACAATTCCTAAAAGTGTGTTTTCTTCCTTTTTCCTAAAAGGATATCTCTTAACGTCTGTTCTATTATTATATATGGACATCTCTCCTATAAACCATTTTTATATCATCTGTTCACGAGTTCCATCTAACAGAAATAAGTGTTATGAATTATTGAGAATTGTGAATTTATGAAAACTGTATTGAAGAGAGCCGACATGAACATTTAACATGAATACCGCAGGGGTTGAAAGTCATAAAGAAAACAAGAAGTTCTCGAAAAAAGAGATTTAATAAAACGTAATGTAAATCTATAGAAAAAAGAGAAAAATAGAGGAAGGAGTATATAGAATTCAGTTATTAGAAACGAGAGAACAAAGAATTCTTTCAGGAGAAAAAAGCAATAATAATGGAAAAATGGAATAATCGTTAGTGGAATAATCAACGTGGTAGAGACGTAACTAAAATATGAAGTGAATCACAATCGCAAATGAGCTCATTTATTCCAAATTGTATGTTTTATATTTGATAATGAGTTTTTCACTAGTAAAAGCTTTTTTAATACTGTACTTCAATTATCAAGAAGACACGAAGGAATTCTAAAGGGGAATCGAATATACGCTATTGAAACAGTGTAGAATAGGAAGAATTTATAGATATGTATACATATATATGGATGGACAGAAATGAAATTAGATATAAGTAGGCCGGATAAACTGAAAACAAGCGTCGGATAAAATCGGGCGAGAAATAGTGAAATTTCACGGAAGTGAAATTGTATGTAATAAAACTGCATTTTGGGTTTAGGGGTAAGCCCCCTTTTTTTGTTCGGTATCGGCAATAACTGAAAATATATTTTTGATATGGTACAGTATACGGATACTGTGGAGGCAAAATAAGTCTTTGGAGTTAAATTAATGATTATTTATGCTTTTCTCTGAAGCCACTTACCCTATGGAATTTAATAATCATGCGTCTGAACTTTGGAAAGTCCCATAACTCACTTGACTCTAAAGTTCTGACTGAAAAGCTAATGGTAGTCGAAAATTCTTGGCTCTGTTTCCTCTTTGTACCTTTTACGTTTTCTCTTTATTCTCCGCTTTTTACCTACTAGTTCCAACTATCTAACGCCTAACAACCTTCCGTTATCCGAATTCTTTCGAACTATATTTGATAGTCTCCTGACTTGTTATTTATCCGAAACAATACACAGGATACTCTGTATGCTTCCAAAGATAAAGCTCAACAGAAGCAGAATGGCAAATCGTAGGTGTTTATAAAAAGGTAATGAAGAATACTCAACATTGAAGTCTTCAACAGTACCTCCAGTTATAACATTTTGCTTTTGATGTTCACAAGAATGTGACCTTATTAACATACCGTAAAACTTTAATCTAAGTGTAATATTACAATTTTCATCCGTATAGTAAATTATTTACAAAAATATCATAGCAAAATACTTATATCGAAGCATCAAAATGCTTTGTCACCCACCTTTCCTTTACTACAGATTAAAAATTTAGAAATTCTAAATCACATAAGGAAGATTGATGAAATATTTAAATTTCAAAGTTGAAACTTCTATTGAGTAAATGGTATGAAAACAATAGTAAAAATCCATTCCATAGTTGAGGATTGTCAAAATGACTTAAAAGTCTGCCTCAAAATTTCTTTGTCTTGTCACACTTCATTGCCTTATTACGTTACAAAGAATTATTAAAACCGCGCTCGGTCTTTGTACATACCTACAAGTGTGTACAGAGCTTTTGAAACTGAAAAGTAGAATGTCAGCTGCTGTATTTGATGACTGTGAATTCTCTTTTGTTAAAGCTTCTCCGGCTTTAACGGATACATTCTCATCGTGTGTCTCGTACTGCGCACTCGATCATAATCTGTCCGAAACGCGAACTTCTCTATATTACCTTTAACTCTAATACATCAAAGGTATATAATATTAATTTATATACCCGTTCCTTGTTTTGTTAGAAAAAATTTAGTCAGTTTATTCCTTATAATAATATAATTACAATCGAAACAAAAATCACGCATCCCAACAAAAAAGAACAGTTTTTCTTTTCAAACTTTTCTTTGTATCTCGTTAAGTTTTGTAAAAAACTTGACTTTTGTTTGAAGTGATAGATTTAAGGCTTTCACGATGATCCATTATGAAAATGAAGTTGTTTCGGGTTTCAATCGTGTACAAACTACAA
>WSXT02098345.1:0-11516 GCA_011762715.2 Neuroterus valhalla
GGGGCAGCTCGTTTTCTTTCCCTTGGGGAATATTTAATGTAGTGCTTGTATCCACTGAGGAAAACGTGTCTTCGTGTCGAAACGACGGTCTTCTAGGTAGGGGCGATATCTCATTATCGCTTAAACCACTGCGAGGCATTCCTGCTCATCACACTTGTGCGGGGCCTCTACTAGCTGGAAGTTGGTGCCGGTATAGGAAACAATGCGATGCTTCCCTTCTTCGTCCTCTTGCGTAAGCGCGGAACCAGGAATCAGGTTACGGAACGTTTCCTTTGATCACTTAAAAGCGCTTTGAATTTCCAGCGTCCATTTGTGAGGTCTCTTTTTGTAAAGGAGGTTGGCCGGAAGCGCCGCCAGTCCCAAGTAGCTAAGAATGAACTCCATCAGCTGTGACAACGTGGCCAAGATATGGGAGTGCATCTCTTCCAAAGGCGCACTTATCCGGGGAACCAGTATGGCCGTAAGTGCGGAGGCGCTCGACCACAAGTCCGACGTGATATGTGTGATCATCCTAATCCTCGGAATGAATAATAATGTCATTCAGGTAAGCAATACTAAACTCTCCCCAGTAGCCGGGTAGGACGTGACGCATCAAGGATTGAAATATCCCTGGAGCATTCTTAAGGTCAAAAGGCAGACCCGGGATATATATTGACCCCCTTCCGGGGTTAACTTCTTTGCTTCAGCTACCATCGGGAGTTGACAATAAACACTCTTCAGATCCAGGGTAGTGCAAATTTTTGACCTTTCTAGGTCTTTAAGGATTTGATTATTCCTACTGCACTGCAGGGCATCCACAGCCTGGTCATTGAGGCGGCGAAATTAAATACAGAAACAGTACTCTCCGTAATTTTGTGGCAGGATAACGCCGCAGATCTTTTGGGAATGGCCGTTGGTTGAACAGCTGGATCTCGTACTGTACGGCTAGTGTCTACCGTAGCTGCCCTTCTGGGTGGAATACGGTATCGTGCAACTGCAGAGTATCGTACAGGCGTTTCTGTGTACCTTTAGGCAACTCGGTAAGAAAATCCAAATAAATTGTGGGTTCTCCGGATTCCGTGGTACGTCTGCTGGCTCATCTGTAAAGATAATACGAGGGATCCTTGGAGCCGCATCCGGGATCCATGAGCGGTGATAAGTTCAAATTTGAGGTCTAGTTGTAAGCTTTTCAATTCGGTAGATGTCTGGATATCGTATCTGACGAAGTTGTTGAATGCATAAAGGTCGATTTCGGCCACGACTTCTAGGGTCTAGAGGCGTACAAATTGTCAAGTCGTTATGATTCGCCGCTATCATTGGACAATCGCGATGCACGTGCCTTCCACGGCAGAAACGGCACGGCGGTGTCAGTCACTAGTAGCTTTTGTGCGGGTTCATTTCCTGTAAGGGTTACTCCCAGAGTCCTCTCTCTCTTAAGTGATTCCTTCCTAGGAGCGCAATCTACCTCGTCGCGCTCTGCTTGTGTCGCATATTCTAACAATGCGGCGAATCTTGTAGGGCTGCGAGGGCGGAACAACCTCTCATTTTTTGCTTGTTTGCTTCAACGAGGTAAGTTGTCACTTCGATGTCTTCCATGGTGGGCGTACATTTTTAGTTTCAAACTCCTACATTTTTAATACGTGATTTTTGAGGGCATGCGCCAAACATATTAACTAGAATCATCGAGGAATAATAATTAAAATTTTAGACCAAGCTCGTTTGTAAAATGAAACGTAATTTACTTGAATGATTCTTCTTATGGATATGGATTCAGAATAACAAGCTTTTGAATAAATTGAATACAAAGCCTAATGGCTATTCAGAATAACAAGACTTTTAAGTAAATTGAATAGAGAGCCTAATGGACAAGTAGATAAATTCTCATTCTTGTTTCCTTTGCAAAGTAAGTTGACCGGCTCATTAGGAAAATTACGAAGTATAAAAATTTATATTGGCTTGAAGGCTGCTTTTTTTATTCGGAAGAAGAGAAAAGAGTAAGTTAAATCATGAGCAAGACAGAGTTAGAGGGAAATAGAGGGGTGTGCGCATGAGAACAAGTGAGAAACAGAGCTTACGAGGAAGGCAGTAAGTTGTCACGAACGCCAGGCTTGGAATTTTCCAGGGCCTGATGAAACGTGTCGGGCGTTTGGCTTCGATGGCAGATGGGTCATATTGTGCTATTAGGAGAATATTTCGATTTTATCTTTTGTAATTGGAAATTCAAAGTTCTTATTGAAAATTTCACCTCTCTGTTGAAAATTCGTTTCGATTTTCTCAATGAAGTGTCTTGTCCCGAATTTCAGGACAACTAGCAATTTTACGCGTTTGGCTGGTCATCCCAAAAATAATGTAATAATTATAAATTTGACTCCTTTCTGGTGGATAAAAATTGCAAAAACTGCCAATCTTTGTTAAACTCAGTATTCTTATTTTTGTTTCATTCTTTCCCAAATGAAATCTTGGTGACTATTCATCTATGTTACTAGAACGTAGTTCTAAATTACGACTTCCATAAAATACTTTGGGGTCAACTCCTTGCAAGTTATTACAAATGATGAACAATCTGATTTTAAAATTAAAATCAGAATCAGTTGACTGCAGAAGCAGGACTTGAAATTGCAATTCTACATTCCCGAGACTAAGTTGGCGGGCTTTTCCCAAGAAAGACGGAGTGTCTGGATTTCAAAAAGTCTTTGCAGGGAAAAGCGATGGTCGGTGAAATGTGATATATAACAATATATGAAAATTCAATTTGAAATGCTTCGATTGCTTATACTACTACTCAAAAGAAGAAGATTCGACCAAAGTTTTTAGTTTTGAATTGAAAAAGACTTATTCTCATATAAAATGTCATCCCTGTGACTGGTCATGAAAACAATGTAAGTTTTATACCTCCCCCCTTTAATGGAGTCTTTCACGGTGGGGGAGGCACCCTTGTGACAGATCGCAGAAATATTGTACATCATATACCTCCCTCTTTCTCCACGTCTCGTGTAGGCATGAAGTCATCCCTCTGACTGGTCATTAGAATGAGCTTGGTCACACATCTTCTTTTTTTATCAAGTCTCGTGAAAGGTCGAAAGGAAAGTGTGTGTTCAATCACAGAAATGATACAGATCACACATTTCCACCTCCTCTCAAGTCTCGTGGGGGCGGGATGTTATCACTCTGAATGATCTCAGAAATAATGTTGATCGCATATCTTCCCCTTTTCCCAAGTTTTGTGAGGGAAAAACGTCATCCATGTGACTTGTCATGGAATCGATGTAAATTACATACTTGCCCATTTCCCCAAGTCACGTGGGGTCGAAAGAATTCCCAGCGACTAGTCATGAGAACAATTAGGAGCACAAACCTCTCCCTTTCCTAGAGTCTCGTGGGAGCGGAAAGACACCCCTGGGACTGGTCACAGAAATCTCTCTTTTTCTAGAAACAACTGTTTCTGTGGATCAACAAGAACCCTGATCCAGCAATGCAATGAAACAGATAAATATTTTACATATTCATGACAAAAAGGTTGACCTTTCAAGAGAGACATAAAAATAACACCTTTTCTCCCGGTAATGCAGCTTTGGGAGATTCCGTCACACTTCAACAACGAGCAGGAACTACTAGAAGCTCGTCCTTGAAAGAAAAAAAGCTACCATGCCGGAATCTTCCGTTAAAACTCCATGAGTTTTTTTTGAATACGCAAAACTGTTGGAGTTCAACGACCTTGCCAAGGAAAAAGTGAAACTCGTCAATTGCTTGAATTATTATACAATTTGAAACAGCAACGTGATTAGAGTGAACGCAAAGAGTAGATCCAAGGGAGTCCTCGCTATTGCTTTCAGTAAACTTATAAACTTATAAATGCCTTTACTCGCCTGTGACGTGTAGGTCAATGTTCAATACACACACGCAGTGCGCCGAGTGTGCACCGTGTTCCCAGCAAAAGTGGGAACGGGCGAGAGGAGGAGAAATGTGAGAACAGGAAGAGACGCGGTGTGAACTGTCGCAGAGTCTACTGTACATATACTACACCGGCCTCTAGAACGGCAGGGAGGGAGGGATAGAGAGAAAGAGAAAGAGGGAGAGACGGGGGGGGGCGAGATGCGTTGGTGCCATGCTATAGACATTTTTATTCGCATTTTTCGTGACGCGGACGGGGTGTTCCCATTTTCCGCAGTTAGGTGGCCTCGCTCAGAGTATATGTATACCCCTCCGAAAGAAGCAAAGCTTCAAAATCATCTTTCCTTGTGGGTCTCCTATTTGAACGCAGATCCAAACTGTAATATGTGGTAATTGATTTATTGCTTTCACGAGGATCCATTAGATTCAATAGATTACCAACGTATTATAGTTTACATCTTCAGGACTGTCGTAAACTAAGGTTTAAGGTTGTGCAGCGCCCATATCCTACTCTTTATGATGCCGGTGATTGACCAGAAAGTCTTGTAACAGAGACAATGAAATCTTTTTCGAAATACCCGAGAGAACGGGAAGACAAATCGGAGTAGTACAAAATCCATTTTTCCTATTGATTTCATAAGGATATTTCAGGTTTTTAGATTGCTCCTCTATGTCTCCTTGGGAAAATATTGTTTGCTTTTGCGATGACGGTTGTTTTATCAGGTAAAATGCTATTTCCTGTTTTGATATGATGGTAAGCTAGTATGGATTGCGTGTACTGTTGCAGCCTGAATAAGAATGTTGTTCCTTAAAACGATGGCTTACCGCTCGTCCGGCTTCTCAAACATAGACTCTATTATTCAGAGGAAGGGATCCTTTGTATATTCCTGGATCACAAAGGCATCTTTTATCTATGGGATTGTTCAAAAGGTGTCTTATTTTCGCATGTTACTTGGTTGGTCTGAGCGTTGAGGATTTTTCACATTTGTTATGCGGTACCTTGGATGAAGGGTAGGATTGTGGTCGTTCTCCTCCTCCTCGCTCCAATCTCTCTCCCCATGCCTCCTCTCTCTCTCTCTCTCTCTCTCTCTCTCTCTCTCTCTCTTCAGCAGTTTATGTTACTTGTTTTTCTTAGTCCATTTCTTTATTACCCTAATAATTTGTTTGTTTGTGTGGTTGTCCTATATAAGGATTTGTTTCACGTTTTGTTATGTCTTCTGTGAGCCATTCTCATCCGTTATGAAGACAGCTCTGTAAAAAAGAGAGTTGATAATTGATTGCTCCTGAGATGGGTGGTGTTGGAAGAAAGCATTATAGTATCTGTTTGTATGGGTAGATTTTCTTGAAAACTTCATGTCATTAACTTAGTGACACTGAAATTCGAGTAAGGGCTTGGATTAGTGAAAGATTCAGGTTTCGAAATATTCTATAAAGATGTTGGCTATTACAGGTAAGATTGATATTCCATTGCTGCTTTTGAGATTTGTCAATAGAATTGATTATTATAAAGTTAGTATTGTTGAAACAGTAATTACTAAATGTTTGAAGTTTGACGGGAAATTCGTGAAAAGGATACAATAATATCAATTGAATCAGGGATTGGTACTTACGTGAAGAGAGATGCTGCGTCGAAACTTACATGGATGCCTTGAAGTCAAACGGGGATCTGTGGTACCTTCTTGATGAGGACAAGAGTGTTTCGGACGTGAATGATAGTTTCCCGTAGAAGGATTTAGCTGTTTGGACCGGAAGCGTACAAGGCTGTAAGTTGATGAGTTTACTGCGCCAACTTTTCTCCTGAGTGGAATGTTGAGTACGGTGCAATAGATATTTTATAGTACGAAGTCATTCGTGAGACTCAAAAGCAAAAGATATTGGAGATCTATTGATGAAATAGCGATGGTGTATCGTAAATAGTTTGATGAATATTTAAGACATCATAAAGAAGATTGGGAGGAGGAATCAGGCAGCAAGAATGTAGAGGGTCCACAAATGCGGCATGGTACCTTCAAGAGTGCATCAGAAGTGTCTGATGCTTTCTTAGTGAGGAGGAAGTCAGTCGATGCTTGGGGGAATAATGAAATAAGCGTGGTTGTCTACGAGAAAGAAGAAACGTACTCGGGAAGGTTAAATATAAGGAGTAGTCATAAAGAATAAGAACCGTGACACAAGAATAAGTTGGATAATCCCATTTAAGGAAGCAGAAGGATAATCAGTGTCGACGACATTGTTTCAATTATCAGAAATGCATAGAATAATGGCGCTGCTGGTTTAGAAACTTTCACTGTTGAAATGCTTGAAAGCGGTAGTGAATGCTCATTTGTGTGACTAGGTGAATTTATGAATATGCGTGGTGTAAATAGTACAGTTCCGAATGATTGGAGAAATGCGATAATTGTCCTAATGTACAAGGAATGCAGTAATAAGAGAGACTGCACTGATTCTAGAGTACTGGGCTCAGTTTGTACCATAGAACAAATATCTTGCTAAATATTTATTGATTCACCTATACGGATAACTGAGGAAATGATCTGATAATTCTATTATGGATCACGACCAGCTATTATGACGAGCTATATTATGTTTAGGTCATATGATCAGCTTGATATTAAGCAAGGCGTTAGGCAAGGATACCTTATGTCCAAGATGATCTCCAGTATAGAAGACTTCCGTTAAGCTCAACTCTCGTTCAGCTCAACTTTCGTTTAGCTGAACTTCCCTTTACCTGAACGCTTCTACGCCTGTTTAGCTGAACTCGAGCACCCCCCTGTACCCCCAATACTCTCGAGGAGACACGGCAACTGACGGTAGCAACCAATCAGAAGTCACCTCTAGGAACACCCATGCAGAGGGGGACAGTGGTGGGAATTTCTCCCGAGTTCAGCTAAACGAATTTTCACGTCTATATCGAGGGGGTCTATATCGAGGGCTCTTCCCTCGGAATTGGAACTAAGAGTAGAAACTTTGTTAGTTGACTGCGAGGGGGTGGGATTGATTGGTAGACAAACCTACGTTTAAGCAAAACCATTCAATCGGGTCGAGTCATATAATTTGATGTTGGAATTCGGTAACTCAATTAGGATTAAGCCACGAATAAGAATAAGAAAGCTATTTTTGCTTTTCACATTACCTAGTATCCGTCATACTACAAAAGATCCAGAACATCAACAAACGTAAAGTTGGAGGTTAGGGTTTACGTCAACCGCTCAGCAAAAGAGCCCGAATCGTCCGACCAGAGATCCAAAAGCACATTCTCGTGGGCATCGAATTTATTCATTAAACTTTCTTTTATCTTTGTTTTGTTATATTATTTCACACGAGCTATATGGTCGAGACACGACAACGGTCATGAGTGACAGTACACTAGTCAGGCAGTAGATCATGAGCGAGGTTAATACAGACGACACGAGGCGACGACAGCACTATATCAGCCGACCGAAGGAGAACTATGATTGCTCTATGAATAAGAGCAATCTTAATCCATCTCATGTCTAATCTTTTCCATCTTATTCGCCAATTTGTCTCGGAGTGTTCCGTATAAATGCTCCGTATTTGGTATATGAATGTCGCAAGTGGGCTGTGACAGCCAATTTAAAATAACCGTCAGCAGTAACTGATCAGTGTTTAACCAGGTCGGTTTTAATTTTAGCTTTTTCGGTCTGTATTGAGTAAGGAGGTAGTTGTGAGTATCTTCAGTGATGAAACACAAGCGGGAGAGTCTACCACGCGGTCTTTGAAAATGGCTGGCAGTCGATAGGTGACTTGCCGCCTGTCCGGTAAATCACACGTGACTGCGACGGCAGTGTTTGACCGTCTGCATTTATTCTAAAAATTCAGAATTACTCGATTCATTTTGACATGTTCAGTTGTAAGAATTAGGTCTCTCGGGGTTGTCGATAGGTGAAATTTATGGGGTGATAAAATGCAAGCAGAGAATTCTACCACGCGGTCAGTGAAAATGGCCGACGTTCGATGAGTGGAATTGCTGCTCGTACAGTAATATTGTTTCGGGTGAGGACTTGGATCTCAAGTCCGAGTCAGGTTACATAACCCTGCTGTTGCTGCTGAAGAACTCGATAAACCTGCCGAACCATGCTATACATACTAAATGAGGATATCTGGTTTTTATTACATTTCGCTGTCTGACGTCACTCCTGACCAATTCCCTCTCTGGTCTTTGGGTGATTCGACTTTATTGGGGATTTAAAATTCAGGGGTTGAAGAGTTCGCTAGTTTTCCTTTTCTCTGTTTATCAAAGAATAAGACTAGCTGGCGCTCAACGAGGAATATTTGGGTAACCTGAAAATACCAAGTTCTAATACATAGGAAAATCTTAGAATGGCGCCCTCAGCGGCGAAGGTGGTGATCTCGGAGCAGTGAGATTGCGTCGACTCGCAATTGCAGCTGATTGGATCGCTACAGCAGAATCAGGTGATGATTTGCAGAGGATGATGAGCGGACTTGACACCAGAATGAAGAATATTGGTCTTGAGATTATGGGGGAAAATAAGAAAATTATTGTATTTAGGGGAATTAGTGAGAAAACAGTATGTAAATTTACCCTCAACACTGAGAGGATAGAAAAAATCCATAATTTTGTGTACCTTCAAAGTGTGTTCACTGCTTACAAAGTTAGATGCAGAGACCGCCAGACGTATAAATTTACCGTGTTGTATGGTAGCGAGACTTGGACGTATCAGGAAAAAGAAAGGAGTAAAGTTGACGCGACTGGCGTGCAATATCTGCCAAATTTGAGCAGTAAAACGCTGGTAGACAAGTAAGTAATGAGTACATTTTTAATATAAATCTCAACCCTTTTCCCTCCCCCTTCAAATCCTTAGCTCAAACTTCCCACCCTTATTTCTGCAACCTAATAATAATGATAACGATGGCATTTCCTCCATTTGGAATCGAAACTATCATTCCTATGTGGAAACAATTAGCAATTTGGTCGCGTGCTTCTGTAAGAATGAAAGATTTTGACTTTACTCAGTTTTATTTTTCATGACTACAACCACGAATATCAACAGTAGGAGGCTGGCTACTGAGAGCAACCTCTGTTTTTGAAATAAAATACAGTAAGCAGGATGGAACTCGGAGTAGAAGATGTCTTGGGATGTTTAAGTGACGTCAGATCACAGAAAGGCCTACTCTTGGAGAGACAGACACACATGAAGACAAACGGACGCATATTATCGTAAGAAACATTTATCTCCTTTTGGGGGCTCAAAATCTCAAGAATTGACAGAAACTGGATAAGATGAATCTCGTTTCAATTGAATACTTCCTGTCATGGATGATAAGAATGTAAATCCAAAATAAAAGAAATTCTTGTGAGTGTGAAAGCATTTTATTTACAGTTTTTATCTAGGAATATTGCACTTATTTCAGGCCCTCCAAATGTTTTTCTATTAACTGTACAGATTGCGTGGATAGATTTCTTGACATACGTAGCTTCCTGTTTATTACTGGTTTGATTATTATTTTCCACTTTTGACTCAGGGTAAAGAAATATATATTGTTCATATTTTCATAAATTTCCCATCAGATCTATGGATTGTGTGGAGGGCTCTTTGGAACTGGTTCAACATACTTCAAGTACTCAATTTTCGTGTGTGGTCTTCTGTATTGAAGAGTTTCTGGATCGTATTCTCTCAATTGTTTCACATGCATCAGGTCTTTTACATATTCTCTTTCTTTCGTGTAAACACGATTGTCCTTGATGAACATTCCATTTTTATAATTTTGATGTTCTTGAAGATATTCATCGGTTAAGAGACCTCCTGGTCTGGATTCTGTAAAAAAATGAGATTAGTGACGCTTTTACAGATACGTTTGGGAATGGATTTATTACTAGTTGTAAACATATGTATAATTTTACGGAAGAGAAATACATAAGCTGTTTACAGATTCCAGAAGAAAATACTACTTTTTTTTTACTGTATAAAGACACAAGGATAAACCAGTTACAGAGCAAAATGCCGACCGTAGCCAGGCGTGAAAAAAGTTGAAGAAGCTGGGAAACATACTTAAGATCGATAGGGATAAGAGGATTGTTCGCGTTAAATTTAGTGCCGTAAAGTTTCCTCGAATTGAGTTCAGGTTGACTATATTAAATTAAGGATTGCTTCATAAATGTACCATTACCGCGCTCTTCAGCAGTAGAAACCGGCCAACTGCGCATAGTATCCCCCTTAGCACTCTAGTAACATCAACAGGCCCCATGAGTATTATACAAATATAATTTGACTTTCCGTGCTCCTAGGTTTTTCTCAAAAAGTCCTTATTGGCCAATCTGGTTTGATTTATCTCCACGAGGAGGGCCTCCAAAGAATCTGAGGCAACGTAGAGAGAATATATACGAACAACAAAACCTGGAGCTTCGGTTTTCGGTTAGCTCTGGAGGAGAGACGTTGGAAGAATTCGCAGTTTTGTACACAATTTAAAACCGTAACAGATTCTTCAATCATTTTCTTTATTTATGTTATCTGAGAATGGCGTAAAGTGTTTCATGATACCTGGTTCGAAGTTAGAAGTTTGAACAGTCTCACTAGTTCGTGTGTTTGATCCTTCCGAAGTTTCACCACTTGGCCTGAATTCTGTGAAAAACGATGGAGATTATATACTGTTCTGCTGGTGCATTGGAAAAAAACTGTATCATCTATTCGACAACATAGAACAGATTATCCAATGTTTTCCAAACGAATGATTGCAAGCAATTTACAAATGAATTTCAAATATGGGACGTTCTTTTACAAATCCAACACCTTTTTGACTTGAAAATTCTGATTGGTCACGAACATTTTTTTGTGCTTTATCCAATTCCTTCACATGTTAAATTTATTATCTCTGGTTAAGTGGTCAGTTGGTCGTGGGCGCTAAGGCATGAGCTTTGGACCCACGCCGTCTGGTTGTGGGTTCGATTCCTGCCTCGCACTCTGGAAGAGCTTCGGCGAGCCACAGAGAGTTGTGAGCCCGGTACCTCTAGAGTTCTTTAATTTCTCTCAGTTTCAAGTAGCTGTTGCTCTTGGTAGTTAAGAACCCACCTTAAACTGTAGGTCTCCCTCACCCCTGAGTTAGAGGTAAAGTGTGCGAAGGAATAGAGCGAAGGTTATCCCGAGACTCTCAAAGCCGTAGAAGGGAGAGAGTTTAAAAAAATATTCCATTATCTCTGGTTCTGCTGATGCTATCGGTACAATTCTTTCTTTTTTTATCAACATTCTCATTCTGAATAAGAAATTATTGGTTTTATGTGAAAATTGGCTCTTGCGGATTCAATACAATCTAAATGTTCTAAAACCCCCTGAATCAGGAGAAATAGTTTTCACGAAGGCGACTGGCTGTCTGTCTGTAGTCTGTTGTCTGTTCTCTGTGTACCCGATAACTTTTGGAAGAATAATAGTATTGGAACGTGCTTTGGCACAATTGATCAAGGCCACAAAAGGGAGGACTAGTTCGTTAACCTGCCATTTTTGACCAATGGTTCTGGATTATTCCATCGAAACAGCTTTTTGAAGAATCAAAAATACATGTTTCCGCTAAATTTATGCAAGTTACAAAAAAAATGTTGGAGGCCAACATTAATAGTTTTTAATGAGAGCTGGTAAAAAAGTTGTTGATATTCTGGCCTTTGGAAAGGCCAGAAT
>WSXT02098356.1:0-11516 GCA_011762715.2 Neuroterus valhalla
GGAGAAGCTTCAACAAAAGAGAATTCACACTCATCAAATTGAAGTAGTAGATATTCTGCCTTTGAGGTCACAAGCTCTATATAAAACTGTAGGGAGGTACGAAGGCCGAGCGCGTAGTACGAGGTGAATTCATACCCGAACGCGGAGCGCGAGGTGAGATTACCATCAAGCGCGAAGCGCAAGATCTGGAAGACGCGCGCCGTAGGCGCGCTTAAACTTGCGAGCGAAGCGAGCCGCGCGCGAAGCGCTCGATGAGAATGTGCCCGCGCGGCGGGCAGATTTTCTAATAACATTGTTAGAGCTAGAAAAATCAACTTTTTGAAAAAATCTTCACTGTATGCAGAGAAAACCATATATTTTCAAAAATAATCATTCACGATCTAGAA
Source organism: Neuroterus valhalla (assembly GCA_011762715.2). Classification (NCBI taxonomy): domain Eukaryota; kingdom Metazoa; phylum Arthropoda; class Insecta; order Hymenoptera; family Cynipidae; genus Neuroterus; species Neuroterus valhalla. Next base: position 387 of record WSXT02098356.1, read on the forward strand.
ATAACGCTGAACTAATAAAACTTTTTCGGTATTTTGATTTAGGTTGACCTGTTGGGCTTCCACCGCACAGTGGTTCCAAATGCCTAAAAAGCGGTCAAAAATCGAAAAAAATTATTTTTTTAAAATGGTTTTCTAGAGTTTGCATTCACTTATTAATATTTTTAGACCTCGGAAAAGCGGCAAAGAGAGTTTGAATGTTTATATAATGTTCTTCGGCTCTCTCTAGAGTTGCGCTTCCTATACGCAAAACTTTACGCTCTCGAAGCGTTAATAAATTGTTCGTTATAGAAGTCGTGTAATTTATGTAAAAGTCAAGCGATTTACACTTTCAGCGACGGAATCTCTTTCTAACAGTTTTTGTAATTGAATGAAACAAACAGAAACTCGAAAAAAAAGATTGTTGATAAAAATTATTATAAACTTTTTATCGTATGATCTTATATTTTCAGCCAGCAGTCGTTGATGAAAATATGCACAAATGATTTTAACTGCGATCAACCGCTTCCGTTTTTGTTTTAAAAAGTCGACTGAAGCCCTTTCTAGCACATATCAAAAAATTAGCTGCAACCTTTTGCAACCTTGTCATTGACGTAAATTGTAATTTGGTAATTCCGGCTTGCCTAAATCCCGCCGCGACAACGCAGTGGAAAAAAAGCACTTTTTTGGGACACAAATCAGCTGACTCCTCAATTTTCAACGAATCAGAGATTTTTTTTCGGAAATGCTCATGAAGAATCGTACTTCAACGTAGAGGTGCACGTTTTTTGAATTTGTTATTTGATAATCTGTTATTTAGCTTATAATTTGCAATTGGTTACATTTCCGATATTTACATAGCCTCATTCATCGATATTTCTTCCCAAAGGTGTTAAATTAGGAAAATTCCTTTTTTTGAATAGAAATGAAACTTGTAGATGAATATCCTGTATTTTTTCAATTGTTATAAACAAATTGATGGATATAACTGTTAACTGTTGCATTTTCGGATTTCGAATGTATTACGTACATAGGTTTTGTTATAAAAATGTGAAGGATCAATTTTCAACTACAAACAAGCACTATATAACAATTATAGTTAATAGTTTAAACAATTTTTAATAAACCAATTCACTTTCATCTGGAACATCTGTGCATTGAAAATTTTCATTTTTGGTGGAATCATTTATTTTTATCTGGAGAACAAGAATATAACACACTAGAGTTCCATGAAACAACATTTATAATTGTTAAAAACAATTTTCATAAACAAATTCTCTTATTTGGCATATTTCTCTATTGAAAACTTTTCTTCCCGGTGGAATCTTTTATTTCCATCTGAAGAACAAGAATACTACACATGAGGGTTCCATGAAACAACATTTGCCATTGTTTTAAACAACTTTTATAAACAAATTCACTTATTTGGCATATCTGTGTATCGAAAACTTTTCGTTTCAGTGGAATTTTTTATTTTCATCTCAAGAACAAGAATATCACACATTAGAGTTCCAAGAAACAACATTTGTCATTGTCATAAACAATTTTTATATAGAAATTCTTTTATTTGTCATATCTGTGTATCAGAAACTTTTCTTTTCTATTGGATCCTTTATTTTCACCTAAGGGAAAAGAATTCTATATATTAGAGTTCCATAAAACAACATTTGTCATTGTTTCAACCAATTTTTATAAACAAATCCACTTATGCGGCATTTATATGCATCGAAAATTTGTCTTTTATGCGGAATCACTTCTTTCCATCTAATGAATGGAACTGGTGCACAACTCACTTTTATCCAACAACATTCATCATTTTTGTAAACAAATCATACAATCAAATTCTTTTATTCTAGTATCACTGCAATTGACTACATTGATATAAAAACGTATTCTACCCGCAATTCTGTTTAAAAAAATTTTAATACCAGATTCGTAATCAGCGACCTCGAAAAACCCCCAACACCAATTTTGAAAAGAATCAAAACTTTATTTAGCCTACTCGTCCACCATATTGAATGCACCATTTTGTTTTCGAAATTTTGGAAAGCGTATTCGTAATCAGCGACCTCGAAAAACCCCCAACACCAATTTTGAAAAGAATCGAAACTTTATTCAGCATACTCGTCCACCATACTGGATCCGCCATTTTGTTTTTGGAATTTTGGACACCGGATACGTAGTCAGCGACCTCGAAAACTCTTGAGTAAGAAAATTTGGCCCATTTTATGAACATTTTATAGTTTTGGCAACCTTTTGGGCATTTCGAACCACTGTGCACCGTGGTTACTGCAAGCCGCTTAAAAAAAAAGGGTTTCTAGAGAATTGCCATTACTCCGTTAATTATGTATATTTTTTTTCAGAACAAACACTATTTTAACATTCTCATTTTGAATGAGAAGGTATTGGTTGTACGTGGAAATTGACTTTCGCGGATTTGATGAAATCTCCACGTTTTGAGACCCCCTGAGTCAGAAAAAATGGGTTTTTCGCAGGTGTCTGTCTGTCCGTCTGTAGTCTGTAGTCTGTAATCTGTGTACTCGATAACTTTCGAAAGAATAATCCAATTCTATTGCCCTTTGGCACCCATTTTTGGGTACCAAAAAGACAGGTCAAGTTCGTTAACCAGTTATTTTGAATGAAAAATCAAGGAGGAGAAGCATTTTGAAAATCTGTCTGGACTTTTTTTTTAAGACTCAAAAATTGTCAGTACGGTTCCTTGTAGTAGGTGAAAAGTGAAACAATTTATCATCATGATTTTTTTTTATCAAAACAAAAATGTCAGAGTTGTGGCATTTTCAAAATTCAGAAGTATAAAAGTAAATGAGAATTTTTAGCCAAATAACGCAAGATTGAAAAGGAAGTTAAGCAGAAAAATGTTTCTTCTTGGGAGCCCTACAAGATCGTGAATACAACTTTTCGAATATTCTCGAAAAATCAAAAATTTCAAGTTTGATCGCACCAAAAATAATGAAAAATAATCTGTTAACTTCATAACTTTCGAAAGAATGATCATATTCGATCGTGTTTTGGCATGCATTTTGAGGACCAAAAGTACAAGTCAAGTTTGTTAACCAGCTGTTTTGGATCAAAAATGCAAGAGGGGGAGCATTTTGAACAAAAATTTGGATTTTTTTTCCAAGACTCGGAAATTGTAAGTACGGTTTCTTTTATTACGTGAAAAGTGAAGGAACTTATCCTCGTGATTTCTTTTTTGATAAGAACAAAATTATCAGAGTTGTGACATTTTCAAAATTTGAAAATATAAATGAAAATGAGAATTTTTACGCAAACAACGCAAGATATGACGAAAAGTTTAGAGAAAAAAAATTGCTATTTTTTGGGAGCCCTCCAGGATGATCTTTAGAACATTTCGTGTTTTCTCAAGCATTTCTTTTTTTGGCCAAACTATGTAAGGTTCGACTAGTAGTTTTTGTTTTATTCATAAAAAAGCATATAATAAATGAAAAAAAGAACTTTTGGACAACTGACATAAGCTTAGGAAAAATCAAATATACACAAGTTCTTTACCAGGAAAATATTTGTAAATGTGTTATCAACTTCTTTACAGGAAATGTATTATTCCTTTCAATCAGGAAAGAAACTATAAAAATGAAATGATAACATTTTTGAAAAAATGACTAAGGCTAACACAGAAGATTGATAGAGAAAAGTTGTTCACCCAAAAAACATATGTAAGTTTGTTATAACTCTTCCCATTGGACGCGTAGTTTTTGTTTCAATCGTAAAAAATAAAATTAAAAATTAAAAAATCGAATTTCCAGCAAAACTACAGAACATATAAAAAAAATTAGACAACAAAACTTTTCTATCGTCTTGGACAAACTTTGATCGAGTGCGCAGCACGAGACAAGTGATGAGAATGTATTAGTTAAAGCCGAAGAAGCTTTGCCAAAAGGGAATTCATACTCATCAAATTAAAATAGTCGACATTTCGCTTTTGAGTTTCACAAGCTCTATATACAACTGTAGGGAGGTACAAAGGCCGAGCGCGTAACGCGAGGTAAATTCATAACCGAGCGTGGAGTGCAAGGTGAGATTACCATCGAGCGCGAAGCGCGAGATCCAGAAGTCGCGCACCCCAGGCCTTAAAAAAAAAACAATATTTCTCCAATTTTTACCCTTAAAAAGGTATATAACCCCATAAAGAAAGGAAAAATGTGGAGATCCCAAACTCTTCAGGAAAATAATTATGTCACACGCACGTTTTTATTGTTGCGTCATTAGGCCTCAGTACGAAGCTTGATATAGTTGTTGCATTCTGGAACTTCGAAGTAGTGTTTGATGATAATAACTCAATCCTATTTATGACACCTGAGTCCTTTGAATCATTAATTTGAATTGATCTTGAGCGAAGTTTAGATTAGATTAGTAAATTTTTTAATTATTGATAATATAAATTAATACTTTTTAAGTTATAATTGGTTGTGTTGAATAACATGCCAACAGGACGCGGTATCCTTAGGTAGTCACCCATCCAAGTATTGACCGCACCTAATACTGCTTAACCTTAGTGATTGGATGGGAACTGATTTTCTGAGCATTTTCTTTGAAGAAGGGATATCGAAAAACTAATATTATTATTGACTTTGATGAGATATTAAAAAAAAATTTCTGCTTTAGGAAAGGGCTTCTTGAAAGACTAATTATTTTCTGCCAGTTTTTCAAAATTCATGTTTTTTTTAAGGGATGAAGGAAATTCTCCTAATTTAATACTTTTTCCCTTGGAAGGGCGAGTTGCAAGAAATTTTTTTTTCTGACTTTGAAGAAGGAATATCTTAAAACTACTATCATTTATGACTTTGATGAGGGAGGAAATTTTCAGAATATAATTTTTTTTTAATTGTAAGAGGGAGTTTTCAAAAATAAACTTTTTCAACTTGGCAGGGGTAATAATAAAAATAAAAACTTTGTTGACTCAAAAGGACAAGTTTTGAGAAATAATTTATTTTATGACTTCGAAGAGGGAATTTTCAAAATTATAAATTTCTTCCAATATAGAAGAGGGAGTTTTTAAACTTGAACTTCTAAGACTTGGAAGGGGTAACAATAAAAAAAATTTGTTGACTTAGAAGGGCGAATTTTGAAAAAATGATTTTTTCTGACTTTGAAGAAGGAATATCGAAAAACTTTTATTATTTATGACTTCGAAGAGAAAATTTTCGAAATTTAAAATTTTATGACTTTGATAAGAGAATTTTAAAAAAATATTTTTTTACATCTTCGAAATAAGACTTGTTAAAAGTGTGGCTTTCTGTAAGAGTGGAAGGAAATTTCAAAAATACATTTTTTTTAATTGGAAAAAGGAGTTTCCAAAATTGAACTTCTAAACTTTGGAGAAGGTAATAATGAAAATGAAAATTCTGTTGACCTGGAAGGTCGAATTTCGAGAAATTTTTTTTTCCTGATTTTGAAGAAGGAATTTCGGAAAACTTATGTTATTTATGACTTCGAAGTGGGAATTTTTTAAATTTAAAATTTTTTCCGATTAAGAAGAGGGAGTTTTCAAAATTAAACTTTTAAAACTTGGAAGGGGAAATTATTTAAATAAATGTTTTTTGATTGCGAAGAAACAATTTATTAGTTTTTCAGAAACTCTCCTTCAAGATAGAAAAAAAGCCATGAAAAAAAGTTTTCCAAAATCTTCTCATTAGAGAGACTGAATATTCTTATTTTTTTGTGTGAAAATTATACAAATTGATTTAAGAGCATATTTTAAAGTTGAAAATTCAACTATTTCGTTTCGAATGTAGTTATTCTGTTAGAAACTTAACTATTTTATTAATTCCGAATTTTGAAGAACAAGAATAACGATTATATTGGACTTATAACTTATTTAAGAACAAGAAAAAATCTGATGCAGGGTGGGTTCGAACACGGAATGCCACCATACATGTGTGGAGCGTTGTACCCATCACGCTACAGAGGCATCAGCACGTCTTTTGCTTAATTTCTGTTGAATTAATCTTTTTTGGGTAAAAAAGGACTAATTAAGTGAAAATTCAATCTTTTGTATTGAAAACTCATATTTTTGGTTGAAAATTACCTTTTTTGGGAAATTTCACTTGTCATCAATAAAATTTAGGATTCTTTGAAAAAATCGTCTAATTTAAATCTCTTGTAATGAAGATCTTCGAAGAATCGAAATAACAATTATTTCGGACAAATAATTTTTTTTTTTAGAAGAAAAAATCTGCCTCATCGCGGATTTGAACCAGGAACGTTTACATCCATGAGTGTAGCGTTATACCAAGTTCGCCACCAAGGCATCAGCGGATCTTTTGATGAATTTTTGTTAAATACATTTTTTCTGTCAAAAACGAACTGTTTTGGTATAAATCCGCCCTAAAAAAATCGAAACTCATCTTTTTAGTGGAAAATGACCTTTTTTCGAAAAAAAACTCACTCCTTGTCTCAATATTGTAGATTCTTAAATTTAATGATTTGAGATTGGCAATTTTTCAGAGGTGTCACTGAAGTATCTTATTTCTTGTCTTTTTTGTTATTTATAAAAACAAGATTTTGGGTCGTTTTACATATTTTTGGAGACATAAAAGTGTCGTGTCATCCATTGGTGATAAACTCATTACTCTCGGCTGTCACATGGGAGGAAAACAGGAGGAAATTTTTACATGACACACGTGTACTCCCACAGATGTCAACGTCTTAAAAGAGCAGCGCCGTATCATTTTCTATGTTTTTTCATCAACACCCGGGCCCAGCACGGCTCACTTTGGAGGGCAAGGAACACACGTGTTTTTATCTCCTGTGACTTTAGGGGAGAAATTGAGAAAGAGAGACGGACGCAGTGAGAAAGAGATCAAATAAGAGGGAGAGAAAATGGGAAAAAGAGATAGATAAAATGAGAAAGATAATGAGAAAAAATAAGAGGAAGAAAAAATGAGAAAAAAAAAGAAATTAGAAGAAGAAAAGTTGAGAAAATGAGAAGGAGATATTTACAAATAGAAAAAAAATGAGAAGTAAAGGAAATGAGAAAGAAGGTTGTAGGCAGTGGGAAAGAAAGAAAATATGAGGAAAAGAAAATGGGAAAGAAAGGTAGAGAAAATGGGAGGAAGAAAAATCAGAGAGAGAAATTAAATGAGGAGGAGAGAAGAAAATAATAAGAAACAGAAACAATGAAGATGATGAAGAGTGATGGGAAAGATCAAACAGAGAGAAAATAAAAGCAAGCTAAGATAAGAGAGAGGAAAACTGAAAAAGAGAGTATATGAGAGAGAAAATGTGAAAAAAGGAAAGATGAGAAGAAGAGAAAATGAGTCAAAAGAAAAAATGGGAAGAAAGAAAATAAAGAAGAAAAGTGGAGGCAATGGGGAAGAGAGGCGCACGCAACGTGGGGAAAAGATGAGAAATATAGAAAATGAAAGGAAGAGAAGATGGGAGGAAGACAAAATGATAAAGATAGACGGGAGCAATGAGAAAGGGAGAAAATTGAAGGGGGATGAATCAGGAGGAGAGAAAATAGAAGACAGATGAAAGCTTTGAGCAAGAGAGGAAATTAAGGGAAGAGAAATGAAGAAGAGAGGTGGACGCAATGGAAAAGAGAGGCGAAAGCAATGGAGAATAGAAAAAATGTGAAATATGGAAATCGGAAGGAAGGGAATATGAGAAAAAAAGACGGAGCAATCAGAAATCAAGGAAAGGAATGAGGAAGAGAGGCGGAGAAAGTGGGAAAGAGAGAGTATGAGAAAGAGGGAAAATTAGAGGAAGCGATAATGACAACTCAAATAAGGAGGACAGAAGGAAAGAACGAAGAAAAGAGACGAGGAAGATGAAGAAGAGGGATGTGAAAGATCGGAAAGTGAGAAAATAAGAGCAAGCTAAGATGAGAGAGAGGAAAAATGAAAAAGAGAGGAAATGAAAGGAAGAAAAAATGGAAAAAATAAAAAAATGAGAAGAAGAGGAAATGAGCAAGAGAAAAAATGGGAAGAGAAAATAAAGAGTAGGCAATAGGAAAGAGAAGCAGATGCAACGTGGGGAAAAGATGAGAAATATAGAAAATGACAGGAAGACAAGATGGGAGGAAGAAAAAATGTGAAAGAAAGAAAATTGAAGGAAGACAAATGAGAAGGAGAGAAAAAAGGAAAGGCAGATGAAAGCGACGAGAAAGAAAAAAAATTAGAGGAAGAGAAAATGAAGAAGAGAGGTGGAGGCAATGGAAAAGAGAGGCGAAAGAAATAGGGGATAGAAAAAATTAGAAATATGGAAAATGGAAGGAAAGGAATATGAGAGAAAGAGGCAATGTGGAAGAGAGACGGAGGAAGTGAGAAGGAGAGAAGATGAAAAGGAGGGAAAATTAGAGGAATAAAAAAGAGAAAATGAGAAAGAGAGACGGAGCCAGTGATAAACAGAGAAAATGATAAGCAAAGATGGAGTTGATGAGAAAGAGAAAAAATGAAGAAGAGAGACGGAGACCATGACAAATAAAGAAAAATAGAGAAAGAGAAAATTATAAAGAGAAAAAATGTGCAGAAAAGAAAAGGAGAAAGAAGGATGAATGTATTGGGAAAGAGAGAAAAATTAGAGGAAGAGAACATAAGAAAAAAGGCAGAGGAAGAAAGTAAGGAAAGATTAGAAAGAGAGAAAATGAGAGAAAGAGAAGATGAGGGAGAGAGTGAAAATGAGAGAGAGAAAAAATGGAAAAGAGAAAAAATGAGGAGAAGAGAGGTGGGTGCAATGGGGAAGAGAGGTGACAATGGGGAAGAGGGGCGGGCGCAACGAGGGGAAAAAAATTTGGAATATAGAATGAGAAAAAGAGAATGAGAGAGAGGATAAGAAAATGGAAAAAAATACGGAGAGAAAAGGAGAGGAAGAGGAAATGGAAAGAAGAAAAAATGAGAGAAAGAGAAAATTAAAAAGGGAAAAAATGTGAGGAAGAGAATATGGGAGAGAGAGACGGAGGCAAAGAGAAAGAGAGGAAATGATAAATGAAAGTAGAGGGAATGAGAAAGATAGGCGGAGATAGTGAGAAAGAGCGAAAACGCGATAGGGGGAGTGGGAAATGAAAAGAACAGAAGAAGAGAGAACCTAACAGAGGAAATAAATGGTAAAACGAGATGGATAAAATGAGAAAGATAAAGAAAAAAATATGAGAGAGAGAGAAATAGAGGCAGAGAAAATAAGAAAGACAGACAGGGCCAATGAGGAAAAGAAAAAATGATAAAGGAAGGTGGAGACAATGAGAGAGAGAGAGAGAGAACGAAAGTGAAAAAGAGAAAAAATGAGAAAGAGAGGAATGCGAAAAAAAGGCAATGATAATGAGAGCAAGAGAAAATGAGAAAGAGAAAAAATTAAAGAAAGACGAGATGAAAGAGGAACCGAGAAGGTATAGACAATAGGAAAGAGAGAAGTAGGCAATGGAAATGAGAGAAAAATCGAAGAACAGAAAATGAAAAAGCGAGATAAAGGCGACGAGGAAGAGAGAAAATGATGAAGAAAGCTGGAGCCAATAAGAGAGAGGAGGAGAAGGTGAGAAAAAAGAGAAAAATGAGGAGGAAAGGCAATAATAAGGTGAGGGGGAGAGAAAATGAGAAAGGGAAAAAATTAGAGGAAGAGAAAATGCGAAAGAGAGGCAGAGGCAATAAGAAAGAGGAGATGAGAAGGTATAGAAGAAAAGAGACGGAAGCAATGGGAAAGAGAGAAAAATAGAGGAACAAAAAATTAAAAAGGGCGATAAGGGCGACGACGAAGAGAGAAAATTAGAGGAACAGAAAATGAAAAAGGGAGATAAATGGGAAAAGAGAGAGAATGATGAAGAAAGGTGAAGACGATGAGAGAGAGACACGACGAAAGTGAGAAAGAGAAAAATGAGAAAAATAGATATGAAAAAAAGACAATGATGAAGAGAGAGGAAGAGGAAATGAAAAAGAGAAAAAAATAGAGGAAGAAAGGGTGAGAGTGAGAGAGGGAGAGGCAATGATAAAGAGGAGCCGAGAAGGGATAGAAAATAAGAAAGAGAGACGGAGGCAATGGGAATAAGAGGAAAATCGAGGAACAGAAAATGAAAAAGAGAGAAAAAGGCAATGAGGAAGAGAGAAAATTGGAAGAAATGTGAAAAATAAATGAAGAAAATGAGAAAGAGAGAAAATTAGGAAGAAGGACACAGCCGAGAGAAAAAGAGAGGTAAGGAGGAAGGAGAAATAAAATTCAACAGTTGGCTTTAAATTCTCACTCTCCTTCCTTCTGAGAGAGGGTTCAGATTTACTAGGCTGATAACGAATACGATTTATGCCTCAACTTCGCCTTTCTGATCTTCTTTCCAAAGAGTGATATTCAGAGAGCCCGAAAAGGTCAAATTGAAAAAAGATCCCTAATTCATCTTGAATTGGACACATCAGAGGAATTACAAAAAGTGTGAATTAACAACAAAAAACTTGAACTTTCAATTAAAAAGAATATATTTTTACAAAATTGTTGCATTCTTAAAAGGAATCTTATTTTTTTCTTGAAACGTGACTTGGAGGACTTTATCTGGCTCGTAAAAGTAACCCTTGATTCTGCAGCTGTTGTCAATTTATATCCAGACCATTGGGAATTCTTGAGTTCGAACCAAGTGTCGAAGAGCTAGGTCAATCATCGATCTTCTTCATCAGTTTGTATCTTTAAGCCCTTAAGGGTGGAAATTCGACTCCGAAGTTCGTGTCAGGTTGCCAGGAGCCGTAAAATATGCAGGACTCGCTTTTTAGACCCACGCCCTTTTTGCTCTAATTATCTTCTGTTGTGTGTTGAAAACCAAGTCATTAAGAACCACCCACCAGGCTGCTTCAGAAATTATCAAAAATTTTGCCATTCTAGCTTTTCTTTCAATCTTGATTACAAAAGAAGGCTACAATTTGTTTACCTGCGCTGAGTGGGCGCAAAATGGCTCTTTTCTGCCCGAAGACGAAGCGACAGCAAAGCAGCTTTTTGCGCCTGATTTTTTAGCCTCTGGATAATTCTTACTCGTGGGAATTTCCGACTTTATGCCCTCGGCACACAATATACAATTTTTGATGGGTGATCGCAAAAAAGATTGATCCTTCTGAACGGAAGAATTGAGAAAAATTGATTTATTTCTAACCGGGAGAAAGGAACAAAGGAACTAGTGAATTCTCACTCGTGAGAATTTCCGACTTT
>WSXT02098367.1:0-10714 GCA_011762715.2 Neuroterus valhalla
CGACTATCTCCTTGTAACATTACAAGGAGATAGTCGCTTTCTCAACGGTAAAGGAAAAATAGCCTAATATTCGTAGAACCCATCAATTTATTCCATAATAACAAAACACATTGTTACGCTGGTTTTTCATAATTTATGATCGTTTACACGAAAAACTTCATATTGCTAGGGTAGCAATATTAGAGTGGTCGCAAGGGTACTTTGTCGTTGTCAACACGATATAAACAGTATCGTGGTCAGAAGTTTACACGTATGACTGCGCATCTATTTTGCGCTAAAATTATATTCATTCTTATTTTATCAAACTTTACCATGTAAAAATTGGGCAAGTTTTGAGGCTGGGTAAATCAACCCGCGCATGTAGCCATAGCAACGCCACCGTTACGTTGTCGCAGCTCCACCGTATAGATGTCAGAGCGATACACTGTTTGTGGCTACCGTAGAGATACGTATATTGCTACTAGAGCGAAAGTGTATCGCTTCAAAAAATGATAAGTCTATAGCGCTGTCAGCAATGTTTATAAAACGATCAATCATCTCGTTAACAGGAAAAAGTAATATTCTATACATTGCAAACAGTTTTTACTGATAGAAACAGCAGGACAATAAAATATAGCGCCAAAAATTCGCGAAACCCTATCCAGGGTGCACTTACGTCTTGGCAAAGCGATTTGACGACCACGGAACCACATATGAGAACTTAAGCAACTAGAGCTGGAAGAGACAAAAGAGAGTGAAAAAGAAAAAAGCGAGAAAGGAGGAAAAGAGAACTACCTAAGAGGTGAGGGACGATAGGCGTTGGTGCAGTTATTCGAACGTTGGTGGATCAATTCTTCCCTCCGCAGCCTCCAGGTAATGCTTCTCGCCGCATCAAACCGCTTTCCTCTCGCATCAATAATGATGAAGCAGGGAAAGGAACCGAATACAATTTTACAAAGGGACAAAAAACCTAGGCTTCATTTACAATGAGAAAGAAATCACAGGGTGACAATCTACAATAGTACAGGCCAGCGAGGCTACCTCTCGAAGGAAGCAGGGCCGTGCCGGCGTAGTCGAGCACGGCTAGCCCAACGACGACGCCCCCTTACTCCTCTCGAGCGTTCCGATGGCTCTGGTTGTAGGAAACCTTCTCATAAGCCTTGATCAGTTATTCCTTTAAGATCAGGTACTGGCCAGGGTCTTGAGCTCGTTCCCCCCTAACAGACATTCAGGGTAGGTCAGGACGGTGAAGCCATGCTGCCCACACCTGTAGCACAAGCGTATGCCCCTATTGTCTTGGCAATGGCCTCGTAGGTGTCCGCTCTGGGCAACCAGGCCGTCACACGGAACTTACTTGACCCTTGATCTGAGATGACCTCCTCTCCCTTCGCTAGTTCACTTGAGTCGGTAGCAAGGCTACTTGAGATATTTGAGAAATTCGAATCCCGGCGGCATTCCGACCCCGTGAAAGTTCTCTATATCTGTTGTGGCCTGTAATGTTCTCGGGTCCCCGTGACTCAAGTCTACCATAGGTACGAATGATTCTGGCTCATCGGTCTGCGTTCGCGAGAGCTAAGCTTAGGGCCCAAATTTTCGGCTGGTCTTCGAACTTGCATCGGGCCGTGCAGTGGCGTCCGGTTTGACTTTCGGGACTTGACGCTCCTCCCGTTCCGTAAAGTCGGACGGGGTAGAGGTTGAATTTCTATTGGGTTCAGAGACGTCCTCCAAACTTTTCTTGACGGTGTCCAAAGTAGTGGGGACCGTCCTCCCTAATCCGCCAGCTCATTTCCCGAACAATTTGGACAGTTTCTGAGAATGTAACACTCCGTTTCGCAATTAGGGTGGATATGTTTTCGAAGGAAGGCGCAGCCTTTCCGAAAAGCTCCTGTTGTCCGGTGAGTCTTGCGGGAAAACCTCTAATGTTTCTCCTCAGGTCTTGAAGATGTCGTTTTCGGATGATTCCGAAATCCCGTTGCGCTTTGAACGTGACAGGTCTCGTAGCCGAAGAAGCTACTTGCTGTATTTAGGTTTCTTCAACTTTCCCAATGATGAGGATCTTACAAGGTTGGTGAATGTGAAGGTCCTGTCACGGTCGCAAATTTGTGATCTGGAAAATTCTTCTTATGGTTTTTATAGAAAGGTAACTTTTTCCGGGGATTGGAAACGGTAGTCGAGACTTGTGACTGAATAACTGAGTGTCTATTTGGACAGAGTGTCCGCTACAGATTATAAAAGAGAAGGGCTCCCGTGCCAGGAGGCCATTCGTGTCATACGCTAGATGTCATTGCGGAATTAGCGTGAGAACATTGCTAGATCAGTATGGGAAGCGTTCACAAACCGAGAGAACAGTCGGGATATCTCATACTGAGTCAGCGTGAGAAGTCATCCTTGAATCACTTCATTTTTGAATAAAAAACTTTTTGTCAAAAGATGCAACTATTGCATTGAAGATCCAGATACACTGGAATCTTAAAGAAAGGCGAAGATAGGCAAAGACAGTTGATAGGCGTTCCGAAAATGTCGCTCGTGGACAAGACAGTCCAAGGGGTTCAGGGAAAGGCACAAGACACGCCCACAATCTCGTTCAGTGCCGTACGCTGAGAGCCGACAGTATACCGGAGCTTGAAATTTCGCTAATGCGCGTCATTTGGCGTCATACGAAAATTACATAGAAATGGTTTATACGGCTCTTACTGTTTACGTTGAAGTACCCGCGTTAACGGTTCGAGGCCGTCTTAAATGATATCCGTTTGTTAAAAAATGAATTTGTTCTTGTTAGGAATTCAACTTTCATTTAAAATTCTTCTTTTTGTGGTAAAATAAAACTGATTTTATTTGGAATAAGTACCTTCTTTGGGTTGAGAAACCATCTTGTTTGAATCAAAACTCAACTAATAGGTTAAAATTGATCTTCTTTGTCGGAGATTAATCATGTTGGTAGGAGATTTCTCATTGTATTTGTCTTTTTCATTTGGAAACCGAACAAATACTTCGAATTTTTTTTGCAGTGCTTGATAAGGAATAATGAAGCCCCCTGCCCCCCCCCCCTCCCATGACTATACTAGACAGGGACTCACTAATTCCTCATTACAATCGTTTCATGGATCCTCGGACCACATTGAGTTACTATGCTTGTAGAGGAATTCTTCATTTTTTATTTTAATATTAACATTCGCGAGATGGAGAACAAAGCGGACGTCTTTTGTTTCGTGTCCTGGTTTTTTGCTTGGTTTAGCTATTAGAGTAAAGTTTGATGGAGTAGAAAGGTGTTTGATGTATGCATCTGGTGTGTGCTTCCTACATGTGAATTCGTTTGCCCACTGAAAAACTTTTTCTGCTTTATAAATGCCAAAAAAGCGTGTGACTGGATTGCGTTGTGATTATTGAGGTGAAAATTGTTGTGCTTCTCCCCTTGAAAATTGAATACCTCGTGCTCACTGCATGCCGCAATGCATAGCTTGTGAATGAATTGCGGTTGATTATATTGTGAATGAAAGACGAGGTTTTTCTACCAGTTTTCTATCTTTCTTCCAACAGAAGGAACATTGAATTTTCGTAGCCTTGGCTTTGAGACACTTGTCTTTCGTCTTGCTTATTAGAATTGATTTCTGAGTGAGATAGTAAATAATCAGCTGGTTGCCCTTCTGTGTTTACGTGAACGAACCAAAACAATAACGCTTAAATTTTAGAAACATTGTGTAGATTTCTGAGTGAGATTGTGAATAATCAGCTGGCTGGTTTCTGTGTTTATGTGAACGGAGCATAACAACAATACTTAAATTTCAGAAGCATTGTACAATAATAATTGAAGTGAAATGCCACCTGGATCTGTAGAGCGCATATGTAGATACTGTGCGAGTGTTATTGCAAAGGATTACGTAGCTTGTCAAAGATGCGGATCATTTTATCATCCTGGATGTGCCAAACCAGCAAAACCTTTCGCAAACGGCAGCCTGGGGAAATGCTGTCAGACTAGTAGCAGACTAACTTCACCCCATCTGAGCACCTCAAACTCAATTTCAAAGGATGATCTAGAACGTATGTTCACCAATCTAAGAGACACGATGCAGACTGATTTCAACACGGTCAAAATCTCTGTTGATGCTTTGACTACAAGAATCAATGTTTTCGAAGAGAAATTGTCTGACACAACCATGCGTGTCGATGATGCGGAGAGGGACATATCGAGTATGAGAGAAACTGTTACAACACTGGGAAATCGGATAAAAAATGATACCACGATGGCAGCATCTCAGTGCATGAGATAAATTGAGGATAGTTTGTCAAGAACCAAAAATTTAATTCTCTTTGAGGCAGAGGAAGTCCTTAATGAAAATGACCTCCCGGGTACGGAATATAATTCACCCAAAATTTCTGAATTTTTCAAGACACTTAGTCCCAATATAAAAGTTGATGATCTGAAATTCATTCGCATCCGGAAATTTCTTCAGGCTGCTCCATCTCCGCGTCCAATCAAATGCGTGTTCCCTTCGGACGTGATAGCAATGTAAACATTCCGACAGTTTTTGACTGCACTAGTAGATCAAACCAAACTGCATCTCCTCCATGGGATGAGAGTTTCTTTAGACAAGACACCTATGCAGCAAGTGGAGTACAAAAAAGTGAAGAATATGCTCAACGGTCGGATTGCGGAAGGAGAGAAAGATCTGAGAATTGTTCATCGACAGGGGATTTTGAGGATAATATTGCATTCATCGCCCACTCAAACTTAGCTCCTGAGAATGTTAAACGACAAATCCAGGCTGCAGTCTCTATATGGTATGACAATCTATCTCCAGGGACGCCTTAAGGTTTGTAAACGCCTGACGCAAATAAGTCAGCTAGCATTGCAATAAAAAAAATTTCTAGATCTACCGCTGTCCATATATTATCAGAATGTACGGGGTATAAATAGCAAACTTTGTAGGCTGAGTCATTCTGTTGATATACTTGAATATGACATTGTTGCTTTTACTGAAACCTGAATAAAACCGCATACTCTATCAAGCGAATTTGTTGATCTGAACAATTTTGAAGTTTATCGGGAAAATCGACTAGATGAAGAAGGTGGAGGGGTTTTGATTGCAATTAATTGTAAATATCCTAGTACTTGAATCAATGTACAGCGCCTTATGATATCGCTGATTGATATTGAGTTGGTTTTTGTCAAACTTAAAGTACAAAACAAATCAATTTATATTAAGGTTGTATGTGTACCCCTGCAGGTAACAAACGCTAAACTAGAATCACTTATAGAAGTAATTATAGGTCTGCGTTGTCTATGGGGACAAAAGATTATAATTTTTGGTGACTTTATTTGCCCATAATTTATTAATCATTTTACGTTGCATGAAAATGATAATAGAGCAGTGATAATTAAGCAGCTTCTAGATTCCTATGACTTAACTCAGTTTAATGACGTTATGAACTGCAACTCCAGATGTTTAGATTTAATAATGTCAAACATTGCTATGAATCTGAGTTAAAGTATGTATCCTATGATTGAAGAAGATAAATATCATCCCTCGCTTCTGATATGTATTGCAGCAATCGATCTTAAAGTTTCTAAATACAATTTCATTCAAACTATAACGTTGAAAAAATTCAACTTCAGGAAATGTAATTATCCTTCATTATACGAAGAAATTAGTAATGTTGACTAGTCAGGTTCATACGCGTACGAAGATCCTAATGAATGTTGCAATAGCTTCTACAGTATCCTCTATACAATTTTTGGAAAACATGTACCGTGCTGCAAAACAAGTACTGCGCTTAAATATCCCAGGTGGTACACCAAAGATATTATAATGGCCTTGCTAGTAAACGCGGTCTTCATGCTAAATATAAAAAATGTAAGACGCCTTATATTCTACAGCAGTATCGAGTTTTGCGAGTGAATCTAGATGCGTTGATTTCATGGACTCATAAGAAGTATCTGGCGGAAGTTGAAAGAAATATATTTATGAACCCATCGTTTTTTTGGGCGTACATCCACAGTTATTTTGATCTGAATAGAATACCAGGCATAATGAATTATGGAGAACTGAATCTTGAGAAACAGAAAGACATAGTAAATGCATTCGCAATATGTTTCAATAATGTCTACAAAGACCCTGTTGATGATTTCTTGAAATTCTTGTCCAGGTCTTCTTCTAAGTCTCAAAATGTAAAACTAATAGGAGATGCACTTCTAGTCACTGAGGCGGATGAACTGAAAGCACTAATGTCTTTTTCTTCTTAAAAGAATGCTGGCACTGATCAAATTCCGTGTTTTATTGTAAAGGACTGCGCTTCCATCTTTGTGACCTCGCTTACTATGATATTCAATCTTGCGCTCTTGAAGGGTGAATTTCCTACGATTTGGAAAAACACTAGAATTCATCCAGCGTTCAAAAAAGGCAAAAAATCAGAAGTTGTGAATTATAGGCCAATTTCTATACTAAATGGTTTCTTTAAGGTGTTTGAGACCTGTATTTACGATATAATATGGAGTTACCTCAAACCAATTGTTTCTTTTGCCAAACATGGATTTATTCCCAAAAGATCAATTGTCACGAAATTAGTGACATTTTTCCAATTCATAACCTCCATGTTGCACCAATTTTGGCAGGTGGATGTCGTTTATATGGATCTTAGCAAGGCTTTCGACACCATAGATCATGGTATATTGATGATGAAGCTTCAGAGTATTGTGCTTCCAGACAAAATGTTGTCACTGATACAATGGTATATCTCTAACAGACGAAATGTTGTGCAGTATGGTGGATATGCATCAGACCCATTATTCCCAAAGTCGGGTTTCCCGCAAAGTTCCGTTCTGGGGCCGCTTTTATTTGCTATATATTTTAATGACGTTGTGGAAGCTCTGGATCACATTGTGTACTACCTACTATATGCTGACGATAAAGAATTTTTTTTGCCAATCACTATGTTAAACGATTGTATTTCCTTGAAAAATAATGCTATCAAATTTCTGAACTGTTGCAGAAAAAACTCGTTAGATTTGAATATTTTGAAATGTAAGGTTTTGACTTTTTTGCGTAAAACTAACATTGTAGAATTTGAGTACTGCATAGACGGTGTAATTCTAGAAAGGGTAAAAGTAATTTACTTTACAAATAGAAGAACTCATAAGTAGTGCGAACAAAACTCTATGTTTCATGTAAAGAATCTGTAAAAACTTCAATTCTACACATACATTAAAAACCCTATTTAACACAATGATTAGATCGAAGCTGGAATATGCATCGGTGGTGTGGTCACCCCGGCACTCCAAGTATGTGGCAGCATTAGAAAAATGCCAGAAACGATTCTTAAAGTTTCTCTCGTATAAGGAGAATGGTTATTATCCTCCACCTGGCTCTGACTATAATCAACTGGTAAGAAGATTTGACGTATGGAAGTTAGAAAACAGACGTATTTTCATGGCGCTTATTTTCTTAGGAAAGATTATTCGAGCTCTTGTAGATCTTCCCTACTTTTTATCGATCTTGCCATTTTCGGTTCCAAAACACATTACAAGGTTACAATAACCATTTTACTTGCCAATGGTTGCTACTGGTTGAATGAAGGGGTCACCACTTTTCTCATTATGCAGTAAAATGAATGAAATGTGTTCGACAATATCGGACATTGATCTGTTCTTTATAAGCATCTCAGAATTTACTGGCAAGGCCCGTGAATATGTGATGAGTACATCAAATTTATAGTGAGAGTAAGTTAGATTTAGAATAGGAATTAAGAATGAGATTCATGCTAGAAAATTTGTTTAATTTTTGTAAAGGTAGCCCTAAAATTGGTCTTTGACTGTTAGGCTTAAGATGTTCAAATAAATAAAAATGAATAAACATACATTATTTGGCACCATGCCGTTACAGCCATAGGGAATGTCACCTTAAATTGTCTTGCTAATCTAAAAATAAGTAGATCAATAAGATTTTTCGAAAGTATTCATTCATATAATTTGGACATCATAATTCTATAATTATATGCTCACTTTATAGAACGCAACGCTGGGATCCAGTAGGAACAATCACATTTCATATATCCCCAAAATACCCGTGTTTCTGAAGTATTTATAATACCCACTGCACTATGAAATTTCGGGCAAAATTTTGGATTTTGGTTCAGATGAAATTTTGAATTTTTTTCTTGAAGCTTTGTTTTTGTTAGGAAGAGTTGAATTCGCTTCCCGATAATGATTTCTTGACTTTATACATATCGTTTGGGTTTTTCAATACAAACTACATGGCGGAGTCCACTGGCATATGCTGCAGCAGGGATTCCTAGGCGTCTTATCCAATTACCATTTACAAGTAGGATTGGACCGGTTGTTCCACCTATTTCAGTAAGAAACATGTTGTCAATAATCAATTCAAGAGATTTAAAAAAATCAAAAGAACTCCTGGATTGTTATAAATTCCAAGTCTATTGTGACAATTCTCCGAGAAAATTTATTTTCAAATTTTATCCTGCATACCAAAAATTATTTAAAAGTTTGGAAAAAATGAAAATTCCATTGAAACAGTTTAATATGTTAAAAATTATTTATATTACATGTGCCCTCTCAGGCACTCCTACACTTTGGAAAAAACTATTTGATAACAAAAAAAATGTATTTCCTTTTTAACTTGTTCAAAACACCCCAGGGACAGAATTCAGATAAAGTTTCTTTTTTCAATTCAGGAAGCGAAGTCTGGTTTTGTTCATAAAGCACTCTATTAGTATGAACAAAAAAATACATTCTAGGAACAGTTCTCTGTGATTTGTTCTAAATACTTTTGCGTTTTCAAATTACCACCTGGTAGCACTCGTAGAATTCTTTGATTTAGTCCACGTGGACCTACGACTCTTGCGACAGGTATTACTTTTTCACCATCCATTACTTCATCCCCATCATGGAGAAACGGTACGTCATCATTTACTGCAAGGAGAAAATGGTTACTTATTATTTAGAAGATTGAAGATCAATCAACCCGGAAATACTATATTCATTATTTTGAGCCAACTTAAAGTTCTGAGTACAGGAAATAAAATTTTTCTCTTCTATTAAAATTATATAATATATCAAAATTTTGAACATGCACACTGAGAAAAATTTATAGCAAAACCATGGATTTGATACACCATGCATATTGTTTCAAATTTCCACCACAGTTTTACTATTCAATTCTTGTTGAGAATTCGCCTTTATTTCGTAAAAATTTCAACATTTTTTCTAAACTTCAGCTATTTGTTAGAAATTCGTCTTATGAGTTGGAAATTTCAAATATTCTCGTAGGAAATTCCACAAATGGGTTGAACTTGAGCTTCCTTGTTGAAAATTTATATTTTATGTTTGAAGATTCAGCTGCTTTGTAGGAAATTCCTATTTTCAAATTGTATTTCTCTATTTTTGGTAGGACATTTGTTCTTTCTAGTTGAAAATTCAACGAGTGTTTTGAAAAGTCATCACTATTGTTTGGAAACTCGATTCTTTGGCTAAAAATTTATACTTTTTGGGAACTAGCTATTTTGATGAAAATCTGTTTTTCTGGGTTGCTTTGTATGCATTTTTGTTTTGAGATCAAAAATTTACCGATTAGGTTGGTTTTTTCCTCTTCATGATCAAAACATCAGTTTATGTTTAATATTCAACCCTTATGTTGAACGTTCCATCATTTAGTTGAGTAGTCAATTATTTAGTCGGGAATTATCCTTCTCTTTGGAACTTTATGTCTTCAATTTGAAATTCCTAGGATTTCGATGTAGTTTTTTCCTCTTTTCAGAAAAAAATCTTTTTCTGTTAGAAGTTCAAAAGTTGTCCTTTCTGATCAAAAGGGTAACAATTGTTGAGTTTTTTATCTTCATGAGTAAATAATGTTTTTGGTGAATAATTCACCATTTTGGTAGAAATTTAATTCCTTGGAGTTTTAGTTGCTACTGTTCGGTTGATATTATTATGTTTCTGTTTAAAATTGTTTTTCTCTCCGCTGGATCAGATTTTTGTTACTGTAACCTCATTTGCCGTATTTTTTGGTTGAAAATCAATGTTTTTATTTCAATTAAATTTTTTAATGAAAGGTTCATCTCTTGACTGGAAATTCAACTTCAATGTGAAAGATGTGTTTTCTGTTTGTGCTAGAAAACTATTTTTGCTCCCGAAAATTCAGAGACTTCCTTTATGCTAAAAATTAGAATTTAAATATTTGGTTAAGAATTAATGTAGGTACTTTTGTTACGGATTCATTTTTCTTGTTCAATATTAATCTTACCGCTTCAGGATTCTCCAATATAGCCAAAATTTGGTTTCTCTCTTCAATGAGAGAACATAAACTTACGTACTCTCTTCATATTTGCCACCAACCCTCGAATTCGACGCTATGTTTCCGTTTTGTATGACATTTGGAACTCACGAAATGATATGCCTAATATATAAATATGAAATTTCATGAATCAGAAATCGTACATTTCAATAATGGGACCTTTTTTGCACGGACAAAGCGAATGACAAAATTCTCATGAGTCACAATTCACCTCCAACACATGTAGCGAACGTTATATTATACAACGAGAGCCGAAAATTTTTGAGGCTAGGCTAGAGTGGTACAAAAAAGTTCTGGAAGGAGCGGGGGGGGGGGGGGGGGGTCAAAAGGCGGCATTCCCCTTTGGACAGAAAAATGGGAAAAAGTTCCTTGGAAGGTGGCCCCACAATTCCCTCGTGTTTTACACAGGAAACATTTAGGAAAAGTTTGCA
>WSXT02098378.1:0-11514 GCA_011762715.2 Neuroterus valhalla
TACCAACGTGAGTTGAATACTGGATAACAACGTTGGGCCGACATAAATTTTTTTTATTCTGACCCCAAATTGATGTTGGTTGCCGTAGTTATTGAAACGATTTTTGCCGATGATTTTTATGCAGATCCTATGCCAATGTAGTTTGAACACTCTCTCCCAAACGGCGTACTAGATTGGTAAATGATATCGGATCAGCATCGGTAAACAGCGTTGGGATGGCGTGAATCATTGTTATCATTCCAACCTTGAGCCAACGTTGTTTACCACGCGTTGGTCAAATGTGTACCGACGTTGGGCCAACGTTGGGCCAACTGTCATTTTCTGACTGGGAGGGTTTATACATGACACATAAGATAGAAAAAGGTCAGGAATATCGTCGGAGAGGCAGGGTTAGCCATCTCAGGGATAAGGCGGATAATCGCCTCTTTTGAGGTATCGGGGAAGATTCCCACTTGGAGAGATGCGTTATATATGTGCAAGAGGATAGGACAAATAACTGGGAAGGCAATACGAATAATTTTGATAGAAATACCATCTTGACCTGGAGCATTCGATTGGACCCCATTGATTTTTCCAAATAAGATTTCTAGTGAAATTTCAGAGAAGAAAAATTTAGTATCATCCAAAAGGAGGGAAAACATTTCGGACGAGCAGAACTTACAAGAGATGTAGACTTCCCAGCTAACACACTTACTGGCGTAAAACGTAACATACAGGTCACGGTACTTCGGAAATCTGTCACTTGTGAATTTCCTGGCGGTCACACACACGGAAAGGGAAATGGTACATCTGCGCGCTCCGCACTAAGTTGGTCATCTGCTCCGATGCGTGCACACCTGTATACTTATTTTGGGCAACAAGGCGGCGCTAGTGTTGCCTAAATGCGCGCCAAAATCTTCTGGCGGATAATCCGCCGAGATTTCGGACCGGTTTTTGCTCGGACTTGAGCAGATTATCCGTCGAATACTCGAGCGCGTGAACAAACGAGTTGACTAGCACCACCTTTCCGTGGTGACACTGTATTTCCCACCCAGAGCCGCCAGCTGTTACAAGCGTAGTTAATAAGATTTTCCTGTTATTCTGGTAACAACGTTTCCTCTACGGTCACAACTGGCGGTGCCCTAGGGATACCGTATAGGGAAATTGTATACAGCGCTTATAGTACCACCGCTCTGCATAACCGGAATCTGCATCACCAGATCCTATGCAGCACCTAGCGCACAAGCGAGTTTCGTATTGTATCCCTACTCCTTGCTGCCGTGTCGCCGGCCTACTTGAGCATCGCTCATCATTCTCTCTCCGGCCGACCCGTCGTTCACGCTAATTGATGTATACACACTTGTCTACACCCTAGACTAAGGAACGCGCAATGTCCTCTTACTTAAATAAATATTTACCTGTTTGTTGAGTTCAAACATAGTGATTTTATTTTTGCATTCAACCTTCTACTAAGCCATCACAGCGATGTTCCGGATTCACTTCTCTCGACTGTGATCGCAGAAATCAATTAGTAGGGTGCCATGACATCACAACATGGCACGCTCCTACAGTGGTACTAGGGATGCGACATCTCGCGACAGCCATTATGACTGCAGGCTTGCTTTGATAGTAAATTTCCCACTCGTAACATGTGATCACTGAGGAAACATGCAGAGCAGTAACAGGTTAGCTGGGTTAGTTGTGAAGGCAGTTAGCAGTTCTGCAGGGGAGAAATTATTATCGAGAGAACGATGCTTAGAGGAAATTAGTCAAAGCTGTTTTAGAGGAAGGCATAAATTTTCGTTTTTGTCCCACTAAATCAGTCCTTGATTTTTGTTTATGCTTAATTTCTAATAACTTCTAATTATTTAGACCAATTTTCAAAAGAGATGGAGTTGTTATTGTTTCGGCCTCAGGTCTAGGAATTTGGGTCAATAATAAATCCTTCTATTTATTCTGGAGAATTGTCGATGCATTTCGCGATGAAATCATGGCCTTTTCAAGACTGTACCATATGTACGACGTTCCTCATAATTAAAAATGTGTTAAAAGTTTTAACATTCTAAAGTATTTCTATTTTTTTTTTGTTGTGTAGAATTTTCCATCTTGCGGCGTCTATTTGTGATAGTTATTATTTAAAAATATGCATATGTATAAAATCATCTGTAATGATAAATTAAAGTTTCGGAAAATTTGTAATTGTCCACTGTAAATGAAAGAGTCGTGGAAGGATCAGATACTTACGATAACAAGATTGCTAGCAACTGTAAACATGCTTTTCCGCTTAGTTTAAAAATATTTTTATTTCAGGTAATTATTGGAAATGATGTACAGACCACACATTTTCGCAGTCTGTTCCGAAAATGGAGTTTAGGAACTGAGAATAGCTGCTTGAAATTTATGGAAGTTACCAGTATATTTGAAGTTAGTGAAAGTAACTAGGAGTGGTAATGTTTGGTAATGTTCTCTAGAGGAATGATTTTTATATTTTGATGCGAGTATTGTTGGAAATAAAAAAAAAATAAATAAAAAAATTTGTTCATGAAAACTCGCTGAATGTCTGGATAATGCCATAGTGAATTATGTTCAAATTTTCGGTGTCTGATCTAAAATTCACGGTGCTTTCATTTTTGACAATGTGGAACATTTCTAATATGTTCCTTCTGTGGTAATTACTTTCTAGGTCGAATATCTTTACATTTTTGTTGTTAAGATTAAACTTATGGTTAAAATCGGTTGCATGTTTGCATAGTCCTGTCTTTTTTTGTATTTTGTTTTGTGATGTTCTGTGTTCAGAAATTCTAGTCCCTAGGGGTCTCTCTGTTTGTCCCACATATAATCCTCCGCAATCCATGCACTTTCCTCCATAGACGAGATTGGTTTCTTCAAATTTGGGTATTTTATCCTTGGTGGAACGCAATAAAATATTTTGGAGTTTATTTTTGATTGAGAATATGACTGTGATGTTTAACTTTTTACAAATTCTTAGTATCGGCAAGTGAAGGTCATTGTGGTATGGTACCACAATAACTCTAGATAAATCTATTGTTTTTTCTTTTTCGGTGCTCGGTTTTTCATTTGCTATTGTTTTAAGTCTTTTTCCGATATTGTGTTTGATAAATTCATAGGGATAATTATTAGGGACTAGAGTTTCTGAACACAGAACATCCCAAAACAAAAAAAGACAGGACTATGCAAACATGCAACCGATTTTAACCATAAGTTTAATTTTAACAACAAAAATGTAAAGATATTCGACCTAGAAAGTAATTACCACAGAAGGAACATATTACAAATGTTCCACATTGTCAAAAATGAAAGCACCGTGAATTTTAGATCAGACACAAAAAATTTGGACATAATTTACCATGACATTATCCAGACATTCAGCAAGTTTTCATGAACAAATTTTTATTTTATTTTATTTTATTTTCCAACAATACTCCATCAAAATATAAAAATCATTCCTCTAGGGAACATTACCAAACATAACCAACTCCTAGTTACTTTTACTAACTTCAAACATACTGGTAACTACCATAAATTTCAAGCAGTTATTCTCAGTTCCTAAACTCCATTTTCGGAGCAGACCGCAAAAATGTGTGGTCTGTACATCATTTCCAATAATCACCTGAGATAAAAATATTCTTAAACCAAAAATATGGTTACACAACACCTTCAGACTTTAAACTCAAACAAGTAACCACCTTCACGGAAAAGCATGTTTACAGTTGCTAGCAATCTTGTTATTGTAAGTATCTGATCCTTTCACGACTCTTTCATTTACAGTGGACAATTACAAATTTTCCGAAACTTCATTTATCATTACAGATGATTATGTACATATGCATATTTTAAAATAATAACTATCACAAATAAACGCCGCAAGATGGAAAATTCTACACAACAACAAAAAATAGAAATACTTTAGAATGTTCAAACTTTAACCACATTTTTAATTATGAGGAACGAAATACATTTGGTATGTTCTCTGTCTTCAAAATATTTATTAGAAAACACACAATTGTTTTTAAATGTACATTCTTGGTTTTACAGTCTTGAAAAGGCCATGATTTCATGGCGAAATGCATCGACAATTCTCTAGAATAAATAGAAGGATTTATTATTGACACAAATTCCTAGACCTGAGGCCGAAACAATAACAACTTCACTAAATTTCTAAGTTAGAGAAATTTAGCTCGAATAATACTACTCTTAGATATTTTGGCTTATCCGCGTTTACTATCTCTTTTCCCTATCAAATTTGTAGAAAATACTATCGCGTCCGACTGGAAAGGAACTTCGCCACTTACATAATAAAGGATTAAGGTTTACGTAGAAAAGGAGAACATAGATCCGACTCATCTAGCATAAACTGAGGGTTATATTAAAAGGAAGCGCTGAAAGAGGGATCTCTTGAAATCAATACCGATTTCCTGGTTTGAGTTTTCTTCCATAATTTTTAATGTATCGAAATAAAATTATTGTATAGTTGTAGTCAGAGTGAATAATAATTGATATATTTTTGATGGTAACTAACCGGTATGAAGGCCTATTCTCAACCTTAATTGAGTTTTCGGGAGATGCTTCAGCTTGAATTTCCCACTCTGATGCAGAAGATCCAAAGCCATTGTTGCTACCTGCGCTGCGTGATCTAGAATCCTGACAGGACATCCTCCAACGACCATATATGCATCCCCTATTGTTTCAACCTGCAAAATTTGATAAACTTCCATTCAAGTGAAAACTTCGAACCACCTTTTTATATTCTCCACCAGATGAATTGATACATTACTTAGAATTGTCTAATATCTATTTTTATGTATTGCACATATTTATTCTCTTCCTTTTCACAGGTTTAAGGACCCCTGTTTATTTTATAATAAGTCTCATAAGTACTGTTTACTGGAAGTTATATACAACTTTGCACAACTAATTCTTACTTGAGGACAAATCTCAAAATCTTCTTTTTCGGCTTGTAAGCAATAATGAAATACCACTATGTGTACATGATCAAACTACCAGTGCTTCCATTTTCTTTTACCATCTTTCCATTTCATAGGTTTCTCGACTTTTTATTTTATCTAAATTCTTTTATCCGAAAAAACCCTCGGTTATATCTTCCCCTAGTTCTTCCAGTCTCTTCATCCACCCTACACCCTGATCACTTCCATTCCGCACATTCCTCTAGCAGAATCACTAACACTTCTATCTTTCTCTTTACACCTTCCTCATACATGTCCCTACGACTCCGCTTCATAACCACATATTCCACACATTTTCTTTTGTTTGGCCATTGAGCATCAGCTGTTACCCTATCCATCCATGCAATCACTTTCAATGTCACACATCTAGGATTTTAATTACAAAATATATATAAAAATATGTATGAAAAATGAATCAATCAGCTCAAACACCTCAAATTCTGAAATATTTATTCTAATGTTTCTCGAATTGAAATCCCTCTACCGCGTTCACAAAAAAAAAACAATTTATGCAATGTTATATTAGAAATTGATCAACTGCAAAACGTCTGATCGAATAATCTTTTGAATATTCTAAATTTTTACGACCGCAAAGCTTCTTCTATAAGGTAGCAAATAAGAAAAAATGAAATTCTAACCATCAAGTTGTACACGAATTATACATTCCATGATTCGGGAAGGCAATGTTTTTTCCACAGGAACTTGTATTTAATTTTTTTATACAGAAAAAAGGATTCAATTTCTTGCATTGTTAGTATAGGAAGATCATGCGTCATGTTCATTATTCGTTTTCTTTTTGTAGAAAATTGATAAAATGAACATCGCTTCTGTTGCGACTCAAAAGGGGTGAATATAGAAAAACATTAGAAAGGAAGAAGTTGAGAGACAGAAGTTTGGGATCGATAGAAAGTTTTATCAAACGAAAAAGAAATAGTGAGGATACAGAAGAAGCGGGAAGCGACCCGGGAAACTCCGAAAATGTTGGGGAAACCACTAGGGAAAAATTAGTAGTAGTGAGAGAATGGATGATAACAGAGATGAGGCTGGAGGGGCATTGAAAGGCTTCAATTTAGAAGAAACCTGTAAAATGATGGTGGAGGTGAGAAAATGCAAAAAAAGAGAGGGGAGGAATGGAGGGTAGGAATAAAACTGGAATCAGGACGGAAAATGGCGGAACTCAGAAGGGAAATGGAGAAAGTTGGGGACTTGGTTATGAAGGCTATAGTTCTTCCGCTGAGGAAAGAGGTAGCGCTGAAAATCGTGTACGCAAAGATACAATCTGCTCTTATAGCAGCATCCACTCTCTTCGATACTCCCTGATGACAAGTATAATAATATCCAAATTTTGAGTCTATAGGTAAAAGTAGAAGATTATTAATCCAATTTGGAGGTTAGATTCTATGAATGCAGCCTACATACGCATTCGCACTGAGAGGTTAATAAGTTACAGTAATGTAACTAATATGAAGAATAATTTCTATTATTAGCACATTGGACGTACTAGAAAACAGATAAAGCCCAACTTGGCTGGAGGCCAACTTGGTCAAATTCGGATTTAGTAATGCTCAGGCCCTCTCAACTCTAATGGGTGAATATAGAGGATAATGATTATTATTTTAGGCGTAGTACAAGTTGCGACCAACAGTTGACGCTGCGTGGCAGCCTCGCTACACCACATCCCGCCCGACATAGTCCGCATCTATCCTTGTTTCGCACACGTGCTTTGAAATCAAAACAGCGAAAGATGGGTGGGAATACGTATTCATGAATACTGAATACAGATTACATGTATTCCGAATAGTACGTGAATACTTGAATACATGTATTCAAGTAATCAAAATGTGATTGATTACGGAAAGTATTCGATTGCGTCCATCTCTGCAAGTAAGAAACATGTATAAAAATACGGAAGGTATAATAAAGTACTTTATACATATTTTTACACATTTTTTCACTTGCTTTGTCCACTTTATCGATAGATATTATCAATCAAAAATTTTTTCACATATATACTGCTCGAATATAGCACCCACACACGAAACAAACAACTCATTGATACTTTTAGTTCAAGTCGCGGCCAACTGCTGGTGCTGTGACTCGCTTGCGTCGCCTACTCGACCACGGGTCGCATACATAGATGCGAGACTCGTTCGCTTGTTCCACTCCGCTGAATAGACGCAGTGGGGGTATAAAAACCCTACACATCTTCGATGTTGGCGCCACCTGACTTGGATTGTTATAACTAGAAATGCTTGCGCTGTTTTCGACATTTTGATGTTATAACTCGCTTCTAATAGTTCACTGGTTCATTTCTAACATTTATATTATAAACATGAATAATTATTTTTTTAAAAGATCTCTTGTTGCAGAGCTTTTGTTGCAGAAAAAATGCACTGAAATAGCTCGAATTGTTTGAAATGCGTAGGTTGCAAGCGGTTGATATAACTGATCTGGATTACCTTGTAAACTGTGTAGGCATTTATGGTGGCGTCGAAACAGGTGTACAAGTCATTAAGGAGATCCACGACTTGGAAGGGAGTAGAATAAGCTGATATCGTTGTAAAACCGACGATGTCGGAAAAGTAGATGGTGACCTCCCGGAACTCTTCGGGATCGACAGGCATTCCTAACTTGAGTTTCTCTGCTACCGAACTGTGGAGCGAGTCAAAACATTTGAAATTAATCAAATCATAAAGTTATTCCATTTAGTTTTTAATAGGACAAACGTCGAAAGTTCATCTAGAGAGAATGAAAAGCTGTTTTTCTCCGGTCTGCACAATATGCTGTGCTTTCATCTGAGAAAAAGGGAATGAAGTTGGATAAACTGATGGAAGAGGAAAAGAATAGGTAGAATGCTTGAAGAAAGAATGACGATAGAAACGAACAAATCTGAAGGAAACATTAGAAAATGAATAAATATATCTATCGTTAAAATAAAAAACATACTGACTTCGAAAATTGCATTCCTAAGTAGAAATAGTTACTTGCTTCTAAAATTGGAGAGTTAGTGCAAAAATATACTGTCGAGCTGAAAGTGCCGAATTCAAAATTATCCAAGCTTTAAAAATACATTCTTTCTTACTGCTGCATGAATTTTCGTAGTCGATTCTTTATTTATTTGTAAACATAGTTCTCTTCAAAAGAAGTCTAGCTTTATTTCCAAATGGGATGTAATTCTCTGAAGTCATCAGCGTAAGCGTTAACGTTGACCTGAGCGTTTATAGAAAATTTCTAGAATATCAGAAATATCTCTTAAGATATCACGTAAAATTCGATAATTTATTTCCGACCAAGATATAGGGTTTTGAAAGCACCAGCGTTACCGTATACGTAAACGTTTGCGTGGGTGTTTGAGTGATATTATTCAACGTTAAATGTCATAATATTTTTCACTATTTTCTAAAAATTCAACGATTTTCAAGAAAATGTGTATAGCTTGATTTTCGTCTGAGATATAGTGTTTTAAAGACATGAGCTTAAAGTAAACGTTTGTGTTACGTTTACGTGAGCATTCGCATGAGTATTTGAGTAGTGTTACCCAGTAGGAAATTTACCATCGGCCCATTGCTTGGCCAATTTTGGCGAGGCCCTAGGCGTAGTGATCCCAAGATTGGTCCAATATTGCGCCAATGGTGAGTCTTGGCAATTTCCCACTGGGTATTTAACGTAGAATTTCTTAACATTTCTCGCTGTTTCCTAAAAGTCTAAGTGTTTTTCAACAATGTTCATAGCTTGATTCTCGATCGAGGTATAGTGTTTTAAAGACATGAGCTTAAACATAAACGTTAATGTTACGTTCACGTAAAAGTTTGCGTGAGTGTTCGAGTCTCAAAAATGTGTACAGCTCAATTTCCAACTTAGATAAAGTGTTCAAAGATATCAGATTAGAAGTAAACGTTTGTGTTGCGTGTAGGTAAACGTTTGCGTGAGTGTTTGAGTAGTGTTATTTGACGTCGAATTTCTCAACATTTTTTACGGTTTTCTTAAAGTCTAAGTGTTTTAAAACAATGTTCAAAGCTTGATTTCCGACCGAGATATAGTGTTTTAAAGACATGAGCGTGAACGCTATTGTTACGTTCACTTACACGTTTGCTGAGTGTTCGAGTGATGTTATTCAACGTCGAATGTCATAATATTTCTGACTCTTTTCTAAAAATCTGACGGGTTTTCGAAAATGTGTATAGCCTGATTTCTAACTTTGATATAGTGTTTTAAAGACACCAGCTTAGAAGTAAACGTTTGTGTTGCGTTTGGGCAAACGTTTTCGTGAGTGTTCGAGTGGTGTTATTTGACGTAGAATTTCTTAACATTTGTAACTGTTTCCTAAAAGTCTGAGTGTTTTTCAACAATGTTCAGAGCTTGATTTTCGACCGAGATATAGTGTTTTAAAGACATGAGCGTAAACGTCAACGTTAATCTTACGTTCACGTACACGTATACGTGAACGTTCGCGTGAGTGTTCGAGTTGTATTATTCAACCTTGAATGTCATAAGATTGCTCAAGGCTTTTCGGAAATTCAACGGTTTCTTGAAACTGTGTATATCTTGATTTCTGACTGAGATACAGTGTTTTAAAGACATGAGCCTAAAAGTGAACGTTTGTGCTACGTTTACGTGAGCATTTGCGTAAGTGTTCAAGTGGTGTTATTTAACGTAGAATTTCTTAACAGTTCTTGCTGTTTCCAAAAAGTCTAAGTGTTTATCAACGACGTTCATAGATTGATTTCCGATCAAGATATAGAGTTTTAAAGACATGTGCGTGAACGTTAATGTAACGTTGACGTAAACGATTATGTTAACGTTTGCGCGAGTGTACGAGTTGTGTTATTCAACGTTGAATGTCCTAATATTTCTCACTCTTCCCTAAAAATTCAACGGGTTTTCAAAAATGTGTATAGCTCAATTTCCAACTTCGATATAGTGTTCCAAAGATATCAGTTCAGAAGTAAACGTTTTTGTTGCGTTTAGGTAAACGTTTCCGTGAGTGTTTGAGTGTTGTTATTTGACGTCAAAGTTCTCAACATTTCTCACTGTTTCCTACAAGTCTACGTGTTTTTCAACACTGTCAATAGCTTAATTTCCGAACAAGATAGAGTGTTTTGAAGACATGAGTATACAAATAAACGTTGATGTTGCGTTCGCGTAAGGGTTCACGTAAACGTTAGCGTGAGTGTTGGAGTGGTTCTTTAAAAGTTCTTTAAAAATGTGTATAGCCTAATTTTCGGCTGAGATATAGTGTTTTAAAGACATTAACTTAAAAGTAAACGTTTGTGTTACGTTTACGTAAACGTTTGCGTGAGTGTTCGAGTGGTCCTTCAAAAGTTCTTCAAAAATATGTATAGCTTAATTTCCGACTGAGATAAAGTGTTTCAAAGACATCAACTTGGAAGTAAACGTTTGTGTTACGTTTACGTGAACGTTTGCGTGAGTGTTCGAGTGGTGTAGAGAAGAATTGAGCATAGAATTTTTCAACATTTCTCACTGCTTCCTTAAAGTCTTAGTGTTTCTCAACAATGTTCATAGATTGATTTCAGACCAAAATATAGTGTTTCAAAGACATGAGTGTAAACGTGAACGTTAATGCAACGTCCACGTAAACGACTACGTAAACGTTTGCGTGAGTGTTCGAGTGGTGTTATTCAACGTTCAATGTCATAATATTTTTCAGTCTTTTCTGAAAATTCAACGGGTTTTCGAAAATGTGTAAAGCTCAATCCACGACCTAGGTATAGTGTCTTAAAGAGATCAGCTTAGAAGTAAACGTTTGTGTTGCATTTAGGTTGCATTTGTGTTGCCCCCACGACGCGTGGGAAAAGGAGCAGGGGTGTGACCTAAGTTATTTCTGGTTCCAGTCACAAGGGTGCCTTCCCACCCCCCATGACGCGTGGAAAAAGTCGCAGGGGCGTGACCTTACATTATTTCTGTGACCAGTCACAGGGGTGCCTTCCCGCCCCCCACGACGCGTGGGAAAAGAAGCAGGGGTAAAACCTTACATTATTTCCGTGACCAGTCAAAAGAGTGCCTTCTCGCCCCAACGACGCGTGGGAAAAGGGGCAGGGGTGTGACCTAAGTTATTTCTCGTTCCAGTCACAGCGGTGCCTTTCCACCCCCATGACGTGTGGGAAAAGGGAAAATACTCCAACCTTCCCGTAGTGAAAAGCGTAAGTAGATACCCAACTGAAACCAATGGAGAATACTCATTGTTCTTTATTCATAAAAATCGAAACATCACTAATTTTTTTGGAAAATATCACTCGTAGAAAAAAAAGAAGCCCACAAAAAATTTGTATTTTTGTACGATCTACAACTTTTACTGCAAACATTTTGCGAGCTTTTGCATATTGTCTGAGATAAACGCAAAAAACCATATTTTCTATAGTTTTTCCGCAATTTCACCATAAAAATCGTCGAGTCGACAATTTTCACTATCTTTATCGTAATTAGTGCGTCAAAATACATAAGTACGCGCAGTGTGAAGGAAATCGTCACGTTCAACTATTCGGAACTGCACCCATAAAGTCTAACAAATCAAAAGTATGCGTTAGATATT
>WSXT02098389.1:0-11514 GCA_011762715.2 Neuroterus valhalla
ATATTTGGGTCGTGACATCAGGGGGGGGGGGGGTGTCACGATTTTGTGATAATTTGTGAGAGAGGGGAGGTCAAAAAATGCTGAAAAAACTGTGACATCATTTATGGAAGCTCCCTTGAAACTTGTTGCCCAAGTCAAAAGTAGCAGCAAGTTTTAGGATCTAGTATCGAAAACTTTTATTTTTCAACTGCTACATTTATAAATATTTATATTTATTTCTTTTTAAGCGTGTTAATTTTATTTTCATTTCATTCATACTAAGCATTTCCTTGTCAGAATAATATTTTCATTTTCAAACTGCTGGATGACATCCTACAGTCCGTGCTTTTAACTTGTTGGTTTTGACATTCAAAAATAATAATTGAAACATCACGTGCACTACAGATTTTTATGTTCTGTGCCACTCTTTCATTTCAATATGGATGTTCTCGAGTATTTCCAATCACCATCTCACACATGTGTACATCGTGATGCAATGTGCAGCTTTGAAAAGTCCTGAAAGGTACTCGAAGATGGGGCTTCACGAGAGAAAACATGGTTCGTGGGCAAAGAAGCGGAGCTACATCAAAGCGGGAAATATTCCCAGAGCTTTAGCATTGATTCTTTCTCCATACTATATACCGACATTTATTTTTGTTTTCCCGTTCAAAGTCGCACAAGAATAGGGTCCTTTTTTCTGACTGAAAAATATTTCTACTCCTTTGTTGAGAAACATAAAAAGGAACGTGGAAAGGAGTAACATAAAAAAGTTACTGTCGCTAAAAGAACATCGAGATCCTAACTTTGACCTTTTTGAAGTAGTTCTAAACGCCCTCTCGTTTCATAAAAATTCATAGGTGTTATAGCAAAAATAGGGAACCTTAGAGAAAAAGGGAAGAAAAATTCGTCACTAAAATTCCGCTTTGGTGGGAAAAGGGAACTGTGAAGAAACGGAACGAGGTCGACTCGCGGTTTAACAAATTGCCCGAGGGTTGTGGGAAGAGGGCCGAGAAACGATTACGTATCGTAAAAATAATAGTACGTCTTGAGTTTGGTCGTAATTTGTGGCCATAGCCCATAGCGACACCATAAGTTTTAGTGAAAGCAATTTTCTGTTAAAAAATATAAAGCAAAAGAAACCCTGTTGTTTCCTTCCCCCTTCGTATTGACAATCAAGGTTCCCGCACCAAGCCCTAGTTCTTGGCTGCTGTTCCGGTCGTCGTCATTGTCGTCGGACGTGACGAGCAGTCGTCAACCTCCTCGGATGCTTCTTATACGTATAATGGAATCTAAAGAATTTAGACACAACGCCTCGTTGTGCGCCTTCAAGTTTTACAGGCACTCGACGAATTTCATGCCAAGTCTTCCCTTCGTGAGAGATTTCTTGATTCTTCAGTCTTCTCTATACGAACGATCGGGTCGTATTTCGATTAGAGTCATTTCTTTTTCCTTAAAAGGAACGGGCGCAAGTAAATTGAATCCGCTGGAAGAGGCGTGATAGTAATTGAGACGTTCTGCATTGAGGGCCGTTTAAAATGTAGAAGATGCGATGGTAGGGAGACTTTTCGAAGCCAAGTTCTTGTTTTATGGCTCCTTAAATTTCAGTTACATGCGCTTTTAACTCAAGTTAAAGCTAAGTCCAGAAATGATTCCCAGTTTTATTGTTTATCGAAGACACAATTTCATGTGATTTTGAGGATAAATGATTTCCCAATTTTTTAGTCTGAAAACATACGAAAGTTTAGAATTTGTCTGAAAATACAATTTGAATGTTTACTAAACACTTCCAAACGGTCCCGCAGAAGGAGCCTCGAACTAGCCACCAGCCGGCCCTACTCCCTCCACTCTTTAGTCAGTTGCCCTGCTGTGCGCGCTGCAGTATACTTTAGGTAGAGTAGGTAGACGGGACTATCAATATTATTTTTATTACAAAATATGAAGTGCCATATTTTTTCATATCTTCCGGGACTGTAACCCCTTGCCCCCCTCTGTTATTATCACATCGTCGCTTATTCACCTATAGTCCAAGCAGCAGGGATTATTTAATAAGTGATTTGTGCCAAAAACATTTGCAGAAAGCCGACTGTGCCATCAAGAGAAAGGTACTTTATACTTTATTCGAGTCATGTTCTTGATTCGCAAACAAAATGTCCGATGTTTTTATTAAAGTTTAGAGCCGAAGAATTGCACTTTTTTAGTGGTTTTATTTATAACATAAAAAGTAATCGAGCAATCTTAATGGCATCAATTGATAAGTAATAGAAAATTAAATAAAGAATAAAATGAGCCATTGATCGACCTGATCGGATAATTAGAGGCCGAGGAAATTAGGAAAAAACAGGTAATTTAAGGCTTGTTTAACCATTTATATCTTTGTTAATTTAAATTTCAATTACTGAATTTTGGTAAAAAAGTAGCAATCTCTATTCTCTATAAATGTGAAAAAGAATAGACACTGTAGGATAATAATTTTTTGCGTAATTGACATTTCAGTTATTTAATGTTTCTAATTGCAAAATGTCTGTATGGTGCACAGATGGTCCGATTTCGATTTTCAAAACGGAGTTTGAAATAATAACGGCCTCTAATTATCCGAACAGATCGATCAATGGCTCATTTTATTCTTAATTTAATTTTCTATAACTTATTAATTGGTGCCATCAAGATTGCTTGATTACTTTTTATGTTATAAATAAAACAACTAAAAAAGTGCAATTTTTCGGCTTTAAACTTTGATAAAAACATCGGACATTTTATTTGCGAGTCAAGAATATGACTCGAATGAAGTATAAAGTACCTTTCTTTTGATGGCACAGTTGATTTTCTGCAA
Organism: Neuroterus valhalla; assembly: GCA_011762715.2. NCBI lineage: Eukaryota > Metazoa > Arthropoda > Insecta > Hymenoptera > Cynipidae > Neuroterus > Neuroterus valhalla. Next base: position 2,810 of record WSXT02098389.1, read on the forward strand.
AAGTTTTTGGCAAAACAAATTCCCTATCGCTTGGACTACCATAACACTGAAATTTCCCACCATCACGGTTCATTTCATCGCTGACCCAGAATTTTCGTATTCTTGTTTTTGGTAGAAAAACTTGTCCAAACATTTTAAACGTCACTCTACTTCATTTTAGATAACAATGTGAGATTGAATTCGGTAATTTCTGAATTTGAAAAATACAGTTCGAAGCTAGTTTCCAAATTATAGAATTTCAAAGACTGTGATAGTGAACTCGTTCAATTTTCAAGGCTCAAATTTGACAACTTGAATTTTTGCCCTTGAAGTTTTCAAGTGTTTCATTCGGAACGTTTATATCTTTGAAATTGAAGGATGAAAAGTTGGTCAGTTTCAAATTTGTATTCCTGAAAATAGTACCTACTAATTTAGAAATCAATTTTCTTGAGATAAAAAATTGTTCTTTGCACTTTTCCAGATTCGACAAATATGTATTTAAAATTTGAAGGATTTATATGTGAGATTTCAATAACCAAAATCTTCGAAAATTTAATAATTTTAAATTTAATAAATCTTTATTGGCAAAGAAAACATCCACCGCGGGCAAAGAGGCGCTGCTGAATCAAAACAATACATGGCTGCCTATGGGATTCGGCTTGCATATGGTTAGCATTAGCCTTTGCGAGTAGGGTTTCCCCTTCTATGGTTCCAGGAGAATTCCATTTTTAAGATTTTGTATTAACTCAATAAACTTACTTCTTATGTACTTTTAACTGATTAATCTAACATAAAATTAATTATTATCGCGTTACTTGAGTGCAACTTGTGCAACAATCTTTTTCAAACTGAAGCCTTTATAGGATGGACAATTTTAAACAATAAAACTGGTATAGAGTTGTGTGGAATTAAATAATTTGGAATTCAATCTTTTAAGGTCATACATTTTTCTTAAATTGAAAAGGACAGCTTACAATCAACAGCGTTCAAATTAGAAAAAAATTATATTGCAAAATTTATTATTCTTTGGGACAAATCAAGTCATTATCAATCAAATAAGTAAGTAAATGAGTTTGAGTAGTATAAGATGAAAGTATTTGGTACTTGCATGCTGAATTTACTGCATTCAAAATTCAATAGAATTTGAAAGCGTTTCCATTTCTACAATTTTCAAATATCGATTTTGTACAATGCTGAACTTTCGAGTTTGGAGTTGTTTGATTTTAAATGTTTAATTTTGAATAAACTTTGTTTGCAAAGGTTGAGTTCGAATCATTCTCGTAGTTTAAGACCTCTAAATAAAAAAAAAACATCAAATTGGATGGCTCCTGCTTTGGAATCATACAAATTTTAATGCTTTCCATTCGGAGATTGTAAATTTTCGAAGTTCTAACTTTGCATAACGTGTTTCAAATTTGAAATAAGCAAATTTGAAACACATTAAATTTGAAATTGTTCCGCGTTGAATATTTCCATTATACGATTTTTTTCAATTTTGCAGATTGTAAATGATTTATTTATGAGGCTCATAGTTATTTTTGTTGGTTTTATTTTTGATCATGAAAGCATAGGTACCAAATGTCAGGAATCGTCCAAGTTGCTCGACTGAAAAGGTGACAGTTCTGGAGAACTTTGAATTATGATTGAGAGTCTTGGATCACAAGAAATTAGAATTGATTCCAGGTGATTGAAATAACTTTTTATGGGCATGGATTATTGTACTTATATGCCCCCTTCGATAAATTCTCTAGAATTATCTGCAATTCCGGAAGTCTCGTGAGATTCGTTAAAGACGTAGCAAACGACACGTGAAAATTGTTTTCAATCCATTTCTCACTCAAGACTGGACTGGATATTTTCTTCTAGCAAGCGAGATCTGTTGAATCCGGGATCGAGATCAAACGATTGGAGTAGGCAATTTGTTGATATTTTGATTGGCAGCCCGGCGCACAAGTATTAAAATTCTTACACGCGATTCTTGTCAGGGTAGCGCTACTGTATAGTTACAGTAATTATACCGTGGCGATAATACGAAGGCGACGTGGATAATTTCCCGGAGAGAAACTCGGCACACTGTGGTTTCGAGCGCAGCCTGTAGGCCAGATTATTCTCTCGTGGGTACCTTTTAGCAACCGCCTATCAAAACAGGCATCTAAAATGTCCTTTATCCAAGAATCCATTTATATCCACTTTCAAAAAATTATGTTTCATTATAAACCTCTGAATAATTCAACAATTTGTCACAATCTATCATCACGCACGTGATGTTCTCTGGCCCTTAAATCTGTTCGGAACAGAGGTACCTACATACATATATGATATTTTTTGTTCAGGGTAATTTGAAACGAAAAACAGTCCCGCCTTTTCAAGCGCGTTCTTGTTCCTTGACGAATTACACGTATGCTGGCCTCACGTTATTATAGCGATGCGCGTGTTATGCGTTATGCGTTCACGTAAGAATACTCGTTCCAAATGGGGCAATAAACCAGTTCGAACGAATTCTGTATTCAATGGGTTCCGACGGATCGTTTCGTCACGCAAGCTATCCGCGGATTTTATTGCTCTGTCGTAAACAGAGCGACGAGAAATGGACCACGCACACTTAGGAAGGTCTGCTTTGAGTACAAGAGCAAACCTTTATTCTGTTATCGCACTGGAAGGAACAGAGGGTTTTTTATTCGGCAAAAGAATTATTGATACTTTTATATAAAGGTTATAAATGGAGTGGTCCCGTATATGTGTACCTCGATCTGGCGCCTCTTCGATAACCACAAATCATACTTTACGGACTTCACTTGCGAAACGATATATAAAGCAATAATGGCAACATATAATTCTGTGCTTGCACTCACTACGTTTTATGGTATCGAGATTTGACAAGAAAATGATATGAGAGAAGTGAACACGTTAGGTTTGCGATTCTTGAGGAATGCATGTTGGCAGAATGGTAATATTTCATGTTTTAGACCAAGGAAGGAATCGTGGGAGTATGTGAATGAAACTCTAAAATCCAAATCTTACCTTGGAGTGGAAAGACATAATGAGTCAAAGGGACAGAAAGGCTTGGATGAAAAGATGTATGGATATAAAGGAAGTATGAAGGAGCTGGAGGAAGAGCATGTGGGTCGGAATGTGTGGCGAAAAATTATTATTAGTCAGTTCCTGAACCCTCAGTAATGTAATAAGGCTAGAATTTCTTCTAACAAAATTATCTTCAAAATGGTTATTCATTAAGGAAATATTTAATTTCTCATTTTCTGGGATCCTGCGTTTTATGTGATGAGAAAGTGGGAACAATCATGTGGCAAGTCTCTTTTGCGCATGCCTTTCTTGCGACAAGCTATTCTCGCGCCATCTCTCCTGAGAAGATTGGAAATTTTGTTTCAAGTCTCCCGAACCGAATGGTCTCCCTACGGCATCTCTCACCCTCGAAAGTGGGAAAAGCGCAGCATCTCTCCCCAACAGAAACTTCGAAGTCTTCCTTCAAAGCGAATGGGCAAAAGACTGGTCATGAAAATAATGTATGTCACATAACTTTAAAATGGTAAGTTGGGTAATATAAATAATGGAGGGCACGTACCTTCCTGTTTTTCCAAGTATTGGGGGGGCGGGAAGGCACTCCTGTGACGGGTCATGGGAATAATGTACGTTCGGGAGACTTGCCAAATAATGGTCAATATTCTCAGGAGAGACATGCGCAAAAGAAGACTTGCCACATGTGACACGATATGAACCCACTCAAAGCCACTTAATCTGAGTAATGCGAGATAAGGAATGTTTCAAAGATACAAAGGATATGTACAGGAATAAGAAAGGGATAATCTGATAAAGTCTTGCATTGTTTCTTGGAATGACAGAAGAGGAAAAGAAAGCGGAGAAATTAGGTTAGGGATCGGCGGTTCTAGAAGCTGCCGCAGTGCATACAACCGAATTAGCAAAGCTTATTACAGAGCCGAGAAGGCAGCTGCACCCTTCAGTATTCTGCACTACTTAGATATTGAATATTGTGCATTCTGTTCGTAGCTCTAATAGTCTTTATCTTCGTCTGTACTGGACGCAGAGCAGCGCCTGTTATTGTCTCCGTTTGAAGCGATCATTTCCTGTCACAGCTTTCTTCACAGTGAAAGTGCGTCGTTGAAATTCGACAAAAGTGTTTTCCGATCAATGTAGAAACTGTAAAATTGGTATTTAAAATTTGATTACAACTTTCAGAAATAATTTTAACTCGGTACCTCCTTTTTGAATGAGGCTCGCCTTATCTTTATCGTGGCTTTTAGAACCTTTTGTAACGGTCATTAACATTATTAAGGATTTCGAAATAAAGTTGGATCGCGATGAGGTTTCTAATAGCTAACTTGCGTAAAAAAGGAAATGTTCGAAACGCGGATGACATGGGGTGGCAATAGGTGATAATAAATGTTAATTGAGAAGCAAGAACGGATGGTAATCTTTGCTTATGATTCCAATTACGGTATTTAATTACGTCTCGATGATTTATAATCATTGTGATTCCGCAAGTTCCTTGAAATTTGTTCCCTACCTCAGATGGACGTGCAATTCACGGAAGGTAATTTGAAATTTTACCGTGAAAGTGGTAAAAGGATTAGAATTGCTTCACTCTTCATAAAATTACATTAGCTGTCTACTATTATAGTATTTTACCATGCAAAATTGAAAGCATCTCCGTATCATGAACACGGAATTAATACTCATGAGGAGCGTAAAATTTTTCATTTGAAAACTGGCACTTTACCATCTCAAATATCGTTCTTTTCGCCTTATATCTATTTAAATTTCCTTTAACGGAGACGTTCTTTGCTTGAAATGGATGCCTTTCTGGGAATAACACGCAAATTCTGGATGTGTTAAAAAAACCTCGGATCTCCCCTTTCTACTATCAATTCATCTCGATTCTCCAGCGACAGACCGTAAACATTTCAATCGGATGGGATGAATCACCCGGGTGGCACGTGATAAAACTGAGGTATTAATCGCTTAACGTTACCATTTTTCACTGCTAAAAAAATTCCCATTAGGGAGGGGGCAGGGTCGATCGTAACGGGTATTATACCTATGTTCAAATCGCTGAGCTCTGATGCCGGCATATTTATTTTATCATCCAACGCCGTCTTCCGAATCTTGCGGAAGCTCCCCAACGCATGAATTACTTTTCCGCTCACCTCACTGGCCTACAGTAGGGGAAAAAATACTCACCCCCAACATCATTCACCACGACCAGAACGGTTTCCCTGCGCTCGCATCCGTTCGTACTCGTGGGGCTTCGATTGGTCAGCGACCTCCTCAATTCAGTCGACTAGAATTTCTTTTTTGTTACAGAAAAACCGAGGGTCAGTTTCGTTGAAAGAAAATACTCTAGTTTCTCCCCTTTGGATTGAATTTTGTGCCCTTGTTGTAAAAACCTTCACGGTGCCGGATCATTATGAAATAGTGCTGACCATAGATTTAGGTTACGGACGTCCGATTCTGGGGAAACATCTCAGTTCTTTTTTTTTTATAAGCAGTGGTTTCATTTCTGAGCATCAAGCTCAACCAATTTGATTCTGTCCAATTTCTTGCCCTCGCCTAGTTTTTTTCTTCTTTCACTAATTGAAAATGATCTGACCGTAATGTAGGTATTCTTTCTTGAATCAAGTGAAATTAGTTGTCTTCTTTTAAAACCTGTCGGGAAATAAACAAAGTTGTGAAAATCAATAAAATGGCGGTAGTTTTTCTGGAAATATTAAAAGTTGATTCTTTCCCTAATTAGTACGTTTATAGGGAAGACACTATATGTTTGAGTTTTATGGTACTTGGTTTATTTTGTTCTTATTTTTTCCAGAAAATCGATATTTTATTCATTATTGATTGAAAATTCTGTTTTTTTTTCTATTATAGTTAATAAGATAAGATAGTTAGTGGTAGTTAATTTACGCCGCTTAACTTCAGTGATCGGACGGGAACTAGTTTTTCGAGTGTGGCATGGCCGTTGGCTTTTTGAATTAAATGATAGGAACTTCTAGGGTTAAATGTTTATAAGCAGACAGTTATCTATATCTTCTTGAATTACTCTCAAAATTATCTCGGGAGATCACATACAATTAATTAAAAAAAAAACATTGAATAATTTATAGTTGGAACAAAATGTGTTTCGCCAAAAAAAAATATTTATGTCTTCATAAAACTCATAAAATTCCTTCTTTATATACGTACGAAAAAAAATTGGATAAAATAAATAAAGTGAAGTTTTGTATTAAATTTGTCTTCCTGGCTAAATTTTGAAACATGCAAATTTGCTTTCATGAAAAAAAAAACATTTTTATCGTCGAATATTTTTCAAACATTTTTGTTTACATGGAGGAACATTTCCTTAAGTTTCATACAGTCCTAAATCATTGAAGTCGTCATGATAATTTTCCGTTCGAAAAATGAATTTTCTATCTTCTCTTAGAAACGATGCCAGATATCATGAAAGAGGAAGAGGCATTCCTTGTAGCCAGAAAGTTGTAACATTTTAATGAAGAAATTTATGCAAAAAAGTGGTTGGGTTCCTAGGAGGAGTGACTAATAATATTTTCATGAAAAAGCAAGAACGAAAAAAACTTGCTTTTTTCGAATAAGCCTGAAATTTCAAATGCACTTCTAACTTGGCGAATCATTCTATGATGTGAGGTTTCACAGCCTGCCTGCCCTGTTATTAGAAGCATTCGGTCATTTAGTTTCTTGTTGTAACCTAGCCATGTCCCAAATTTAATATCGATTCTTGAAAATTGGAATATGAAAGAACACGTTTTCATTTTCAGAGCGTGGAATGAGGCGATTCTTATTCCAAGAACTGCTCGATTAATAGAAGAGAGAAATAAGTTTTGCTCGGCCTGATTCTCAATCACGGCATAAAAGTTTCCTGTAGTGGGTGCTGACTCCAGAACGTGCTTCTAAATCCCTGAAGGGTTCGAAACGCGAAATTACGATCCTGTTTTTCAGGGGCGTCGATTGTCTATCGAATCTTTGTATTCCCTCCTACATATGCGCACATACTCATACTAGCAGCCATCAGATTCTCGACTTTTACTGCCGTACGTGCGTTCCTCGTGAATGAGCCCTGGTTGATGGCGCACATAATGCGCTTTCGCGCTGCCAAGGCGAGGGTGAGATTTTCAGCGATGATTCATCACAGTACTTCTGTTTGTGGGCACTGTTATGTCGTGATAAAAAACACTTCCATTACAGTGTACCTCTCATCCAGAATTTTATTCAACTTTCCGGATGCCTTTTTTCACCTCCTCCAACATAAATTTCTGAATAAACAATTCCAATATCAATCAACTGTATTCTACTAAAAATATCCAATAACAAAGAATTTTCTTAGTCGGGTGTATGGTGTTTTCGTCATTTCGTCACAGCTGCAAAGTTCGGAGGCTATAGATGAAAGTGAATATTCATGTTATTGATATACGACACGAAGTAAAGTAATGCCGTTGTGTTGACGAATCAGCAATCCGAGAAACTAACTCGCGATCGGTGTACTGTTCCGCTTTTATACATGTACTTTCCAGTTGCTGAACTGCGCTCGCAATCCTCTTTCTCTATGGCTTTATGGTACCGAATGACAAAAGCGTTTTGTTCGATGAACAGAGCTTGGTGTACGCTTACATGAACGCGAATCCTCCACCTCTTTGCAGCATACTTTTCAACAGTCAGTAAGGTTTCCAGTAGTGCTTTACTAACAATGCTCTGAGTTTACTATATTTTTTGCGTTGGATGACTTACAAACTGATCTACTGAAAGCACGAATTGCATAGGCTGACAGGCTCTTTGTCATTTCGTGTAATCACAAGAGTCATAATACCCCTTCCGTAACAATAATTGACCTGAAATTGAAAGATTTCAGTTGAGAGCGTTGAACTCGAATCTTTGGTAGTTTTCTTTTCTCTCTCTTGGTAAAGCGACTAGATTTCTATAAATAACTAATTATACAAAACCGACTCTTGAAATTAATTTCATGCCGAAAGAACTTGGCTAAAGATTATCCGGTAACTCGTCACGAATCTCTCTTTTTTCCTACTTCCTTTCTGACTTCCTCGAAAAGTTGTCAGTCTCTTCAGTAAACAAGTTCCGATTTTTACGAGTTCCCGTAGATTGCTTGTAGCAAGTTCTTGTGACATCTGGGTTGGTGAATCGAATTGCCGGAAGGAATTGGCCCTCCGCCAGATCCGGAAGACCCGGTAGATTAATTGACTTGAACAACCCAGTATTTCGTCAAGTTGTTCAACGATGTAAAAGACATCTCTTTTCCTTTTCCTTTTTCTCTTTTCTTGAATTGCACTCCTTAGAAGCATAGATTAATTTTCACTCGAAGAGCTTCTTGTCTATATACTCTATACGGATTCAAAAACAGTTTGAAAGAAGTCCAATTTATTAAATTATCATATAACTATAAAAAAATCTAATCTGGAAATAGTGAAATCTAATCTCGAAACGGAACTGACTCTCTCAAGCACAATAGATTTATTTCCTTGACCTCCGACTGTGTTCAGGAAATGAATCTCTCGTGAATCACATTTTTATCGTAAATCTGAAAGCGTAATTTTTGCACGGTTCTTTAAGTTGCGACACGTGTACAGTGTACACTGTACATGTATGAGTATTATCTTTCGGTTTTCCTTGATACCAGATAGATATTACTTCCAGATTCCTTCATTCCATAAAGTACAAAACAGCTACTTTTT
>WSXT02098400.1:0-11514 GCA_011762715.2 Neuroterus valhalla
TCATCTTATTGTACACTAAAGCTTGTAATAAAGAATCGTGATATCTCATAAGAGATATCACTAGTTTTTAAAAACCTTACCTTGGTTTTTTGAGTATTACAATTGCATGCGTGCTTATTTTTGTTAAACGAAGGGTTTTCCGTTTTGTGTAGAGAACAGAAAAGGGAAACACGTCAGCGTTTACAAACACAGATGTAGACTTAGTCAGCTCGATGAATACTGATCAATTGGATGTTGGAATATTGTCTTCTTCAGCTCTTTACGGCGATTCATCGATGCCTCTGATGAAAGTGATGGTTTTGATTTACCTGCTCCACTAATGTATTGTCGCAAATCCACACAATTAAATGTTTCTCCATATGTAATCTGGAAACCACTTGTTTCGGATTAGGCTTGCTAAGTCGACGAAATCGATTCTGGTGATGAAAAACAGGCAATCGACCATGAGTTGAACAATAGCGACAGAAAACTCAATATTTAAACTGGAATACCAACGTTTGCCTTGCTTTCCGCCATTGAGAAGTGTCTCATTGCCATGGACAATCTAGCAGCAAACCGTAAAAAATTGTTGTCTGCTTGGAACCGAATCTTGCTGACTTTTCTCATTTTGAAATTGCAATTAAGTTATGTAGCCGTGAGTTGTTTTTTCGGGATTTCAGTTACTTCAGCAAAACGTTATTTTACAGGAACATTGATCAAATTAGAAGAAATTTTGGCTCTTACTATTTCCATCCCTACAAAAGATGAAATTTAAAAAAACATGCCCAAATGTTTTACAAAGTATTCCGAAACCAGATTTGTTGTGGATTGCACTGAACTGTTAAACCAAAGATCGAAATGTGTCGAATGTCGTTTAATAACGTATTCTCATTAAAAGTCAACTCATACTGCCAAATTTTTATTTGGTGTCTGTCCTCCAGGTTTGACTATATATTTAAGTAAAGTATTTGGAGGAAGGACCTTAGATAAAAGAATTGTTATGAGATTCGGTGTTATGGATTTTTTATCTGCCAATGACGGATTTATGGTTGATGAAGGATTTTTAATTGACAATGAATGTGCACAAATAAAGCGAAAATTTCTAAGACCACCTTTTACAAAAAAAGCCATTTTCCAGAGCAATAGTCAAGAGAAACAGCATCAATTGCTGCTGTGCGAGTTCACGTAGAAAGGTCGATTCAAACATTAAGAATTTCCAAAATCTTAAAAGGTCCACTTCCTATGCATTTAGGAAATTATGTTGACAGTATGATAACATCTTTAGTCGGAATTGTTAACCTTGGAGCTCCGAGTTCAGAAGCCGATAAATACTAAGTTGGAACTTTTGTACAAGGCAAAGAAAAAATGAAGAAAGTATAATACGTGAACAATTTCATTTCATATTCAATTGCACATTGCTCGCAACGTTCCTATTACTCTTGTACGAAAAATATTTGCAGGGTCAACATTGCACTTACTTTGATAACTTTTCTACACCGCCGTTCGTGTTTCCATATATGCCAAGAGATAATGGAAATAGGCAATGCTTAAGTCCTCAACTAAATCTTATACAAATGCCTCACAACATTCGACGAAAAATTCGACAGTCGTATTGTCAAATAACGAATAAACAATAAATTCACATTCATTTAAATTCGAAATAAACAGCCTTAGCTGCATTTGATAGCAATATTTGTGATTTATTTTTAAATTTAAGTATCCGTTTTCATCGACGGCCAAACAGTCTATGTTTCGTGCAGCTACCTTTGCCGTCACCAGCTTACCTTCCTTCGGGCATTTGATTTTAATGAAATGTGATGAACACACGACCCTATCAGGACTGTACTCCAACTATGGTATTTCTGGTCGAACCAGGAGGCAAATTTCCGTAACATTGAAGTGTGGAAATTTTTTAGCATATTCTGCCCTTGCTAGAGGTTCACATTTGATACTGTGATTAGTATTTACATTTTCCTTGAATCTACCGAAGAGTGTATTTTCCGATTTCTTTAGTCAATTCGGGTTCTCATTTTTAAGATAGGTTCGAATGTCTTTGCACATACTTCCAGTGATACGTTTTCGACGTTTGTTCAGAAAAACATCAGAGCTCTGAAGTACAGTTGCCGAGCAGATGTTCATGGCTTCTTCGGGGGTTACTTCAACCTTGTTGAGATAAAGATCCGCATTCAAATCTTTAGCAATACCAGGCTCGTCTCACTTCAAGGAAGAGCTGAAGATTCCCTGAATGACTGCTGCAGACTGCATATTTTGATTCTCCTCAATTGGAGAGGATGCAACAACGGTGTTTTTAGTGGTATTCCGCTCTTTGGATTTGTAGATTCCAATTTCACTATCAAGGCAAGCTAGAAAAAAGTTACTATAAAAGAAAAATTTGACTAACTAAAAAGACACGTCGCAATCTATACCTGCTATGAGTACACCAAGGAATTTGTTTCTTGTCTCATCCGAGACAAGTTGTTGAACATCTCCTCCAAGAATTTCTCCGTGATATGAGACGTCCATGGGTTACCCTGTGGTGATCTAACCTACCACTTTTCTACGTGTTTGCCCCCATTTTTGTTTTTTATCCGTGCAGCTTACGTGTTCTAAAGAACTTGTTCCATCTCTAGATTAAATAATAATAACTACATTCTTTTCATTACTTTCAGATATAAAATATAATACCCTAAAATTTTTCATGAGAAAAGTCTTACATTTGAATATAAAAAAGAGTTGCAAAAATGTGCTTGCATGTTTTTTCCGCGCCGGCTTTGCAAGTGCATTTTCAACTAACAATTTTCTTGTTACCCTTAAAACTTATCACCACAATAATAGTATGAGGCTACTCTGTTACATGGGGCGATCGAATGCACGAAGATCTTATTCATAACAAATTTTCTCCACGTTTTCCAATTCCGTACGAAAAGAGCAATTCGGAGGTGAATAAATTAACCCCTCCGATTTTCGGCCTTTTTCTTTCGCCTATCAATTCTTTATTGTCTTCTTCACTAATGTCGAATTTACTCAACATTTTTTTGCTGTTTATAAATCGATAAATAATGAATATTCGAAGAACGTGTTTCCTCTATTCGAATGCATAACTCTTATACAGCCATTTTGGATCGCCCCCTACCCCCACCATTGTTCCCTTTGATCCCGAATTCCGAAAAATATCCATTTTGATAAAGCAGCGAATTCTGGCGGTACCATTCGTGAACTGATCGATCGGCGTAGGGAGAGTGAAAACATTTGAGCCGTGACCGTGTTTCTTTCTTAATAAAGCTGATTGATCGAGAGCATTCTTGATTGGCGGAGCCTAATGAAGCACAAGACCGTGCCTTATATCGCGAATGCCCCAAACATATGACATTTGTTGTTCCTGTCAAAGTTTATTATTTAATTTATTTTAATGTAAATTATTAATAAAAATGGTGGAAGCCTGTGCGATTTGCAGGCGTTATGAAGACGTGTATACAAGTTTATTTTTCGATACGTAAGTGAAGTTATTAAATAGTAAAATAAAAAATGTCACAACAAAAACGCAACCTCGAAATATTTACATTTGTGATACAAATGATCATTTTTTATCGCATATAAACATTGTTAGGTGCATTTTATGTTATTTTAATGTTAGGTTGATACTGAAATTATCAACGAAAAAAAAAACAAAAAATGAATTCTCAACTCAAATTCAAACGTAGACTTTTCAATCGCAAAAATTAAACTTAGAATAAAAAATAGTTGGATTTTCTTAGTAAGCTCTATCAGTTTAGTTTGAATCTTAATGAGAAAACGCAAATAATTGAATAGAATCAAAGCATAGAAGTTCATTTTCAATAGTTTTAAGAAATAAGGTCAGAAAACTGATAATTTTTCTTAGAAGATAAGGTTAAATTTTCCTTTCACACTTTTTGATTTTAAACTACACATCATTTTAATTACTCGAAAAATTGTATGACACTATTTTTTTAAATATCTAACACTTTTCGCAATATTTTTGGTTTCTTAAAATGAGTTATAGACTCCGAGATCTGTGCAAGATAGTTCTTTGTGCATGAAAGTTTTCATCCAAGTGTTAAACAGAAATTTTAATTCCACTCAAAACGTTCAATCCGTATATATATATGTCCTTATATAAATTTATCTCTCACCAAAGGATTATTATTAAAGCACTATCAGTCAAATCGCAAAAAGGATTCAAGGTCACCGAGTTTTTTCTATAAGTTAAATGAAACAGGATATTTTGCAGGAATGTTTTTAAATATTTAATTAATTAAAACTGCATATTTAAAGTCTATTGTTTATATTAGTCTACATTTAACGGCCTAAGCTCGTTTGAAGTTTTCAATATAAATAATCCGAATAACGGAAAAAAATTGTTTTTATTTGCTTTTTTTGTCGAACGCAAAGCGACGTCGGCGACGGGCGTTCAGTTCACAGGTAATTATATTATTACATTTTTGCCTTAACGCCATATCCTCGAAAAGCATTTATTTACAGCATCGACATATAATATTTATATGTCGATGATGAGGCCCGATGAGAGGGAAGGGGGTCGGGGACTTTCTCTCCCGGGTCCGGAGTTCTCAGAGGGGCTCGGACTCACAATTATACGTATTTCCATGAAAAAAAAAAATGAAGGGGGCCTGCACCCGAGATTTCCTCCGGGGCCCGAGTATTCTCTCCACGGCCCTGTTGATGATCAAATTTGAAATTATTATTATGTAATACATTGAATATAATAAATAATATTCGTTCCAAAAAAGAAGTACAAAATAAAGAACTTGGACAAAATTAAGGTCATAAATCTTAAAATTCACACTGATGAATCTATTGAATCCATTAAATACAATTTTGAACATTTCCATAAAATATTTCCAAATTTTGAACATTGGAAATATAAAAATAGAATCTGAACGAACAGGATGACAACAATTATCCTGCGCGCAAAGGATAGAACACTATCTTCTTTTCTTTCTACTACGTTCGAGTTCGCGCATCCAGATGAGCGGTCCAGTTTATATGTCGATGGAATATATCAAGGACGGCCGACGGCTCAGATGTTTTTCTCTCTTTCTAAACCCCATTTCCATTCTCCCTACAGCGTTATCGGTCCATTTCTATGTGTCGATGTTACGAACAGAGCAACTTGAGACATATATGTGTTTCGACATTGAAGGCACCTTGAACTGTTGTACTTTGTCTCCTTTTTCGTCCGATGTCATTACGCTGTAATCGCTTATCTGCCTGGCAACAGGCACATAAGTTGTGCCAACATATTTGAACCTAATTGGAGGAAAAAAACCTGCATCAGTTGATTGTTTGCTGTAGATTGCAACCTAGTTCCGACCCGTGCATTATTCTGCACGGCTAGCTTTTGACCAGGCTACCGGACACATCCGTTGGCTGCGGATAAAGCAGCCCTGTACCAAGGCCTCCCGCCTAATATGGTTAGACAGCTCAGTAAGTATTCGATGGATAATGGTCCTGGGATAGTCCCAAAGTAGGAACCCTTTAGGCCAAGGCGTGTACAGCCCTGCCATAAGCAGCGTGCATCAGAGTACGGGTGCAGTTGTCCGTTCTTCCAAGTGTCAACTATGCAAGTTTAAATTGAAACAGGAACGAACAGTACTTTTAGCCAACTGTACAGGTGCACAGGTAGCACTTGGCCAACAGTGCGACTTACCAAAAATGATCAAAAATACAACTGTTCACAACTTTGCGCATTTCGAAAGTAACCCTTACCTTCTTGTCTCCCAACCCTTAGGAAGCTCCCCTACCAAACCACAAATAGGCTAACCCACCTAACCCGAGGAACAGCAAGTTTAGTCGAACATTTCTCTTGAAAACGCTGTTCATAGGCGCTGTCCCCAGGGTCAGGTAGGTTAGCCTACTTGCGGTTAGCTAGGGGTAATTTTTAGGGGTTAGCAGTAGAAAGATGAGAGTTATGTGGGTTCCGGAAAGATGGATTAGCCTGCTAGTGGTTTAAAATTCAGTTATTTGAAGAGAAATGAGCGACTAAGCTCGCTGTTCCCAGGGTCAGGTGTGTGGGCCTGGTTTGTGGTTTTGAGGGGATGGAAGGGGTAGTTTCTAGGGGTAAGGTGGATTAAGGGTAGGTAGGTTAGCCCCCTTCTGGTATGGAAATCAATTATTTCAAGAAATAAAAGAAATTTGATTTGTTGTTCCCAGGGTCAGGAGGGTAAGCCTACTTGTAGTTACTTACGGGTAGTTTTTGGGATCTTTTTTCAGGTTATGACAAATCCTGACGTGATGGAGTAAAACAAATCTTGGATTTGGAATCAGCGATCCCAAAAACATAAGATCAGCATGGTCTGGTTCCGGGAAGCATTTTTTGGATTTTTTTGTGGAGCTGTGTAATATTAGGCATAAACCAGTAGCTTATATCAAAGACTCTTCTGCTCGAATAGAAATGCGTAGTCTTTTGGACTTTCCTTTTATGGACTTCGCTCCGTCCTGCATCAAACTTCATACTCGTTTGTGGAGGCAAATATCTTCCGCGTTTGACACGATTACCTTCTTTACTTAGGAAAGAAAATGACGCTTTCAAGTTTTTTCCACCACTTCCTTTGGACGCAACAACTTTTTAAAATTCACATCAATCTTGGTACCCGTATTCTTCATGCAAATACCTGGTCTGCTCATCTTTCTGTGGAATTCATCGTCTATTCTTGATAAGTCAATGTTAAAAGCAATTTTCCCCCTGGATGGAGTTATTCTTAGACATTTGACAATGAATATATACACGAAGAACTACAAGGAGACCGCAAGCCCCTAGTCGGCGATGTTGAAAAAGAGACCACAATATAAACATAACCTTAATTGTCATTGTGCAATATTTGTATAATTAATATAGTTATACACACATTATCACTTTGTGCGTGACACCAACTGGAACTAGACATGACCTAGACTCTCTGCTCGACACTTCCTAGCAGACGATAATTTGTAATTATATATTTCCACTAAAGGGGCGCTCCTATCTAAGAAGAGATGGAAATCCGAAACAGGCGATCGCAAACTGGTGCCAGGCGAAATGTACGGCGTGCGGTCTCCTTGCAGTCACTTTCATTAACTTTTCCCTCGTTGAGTGATACGGTAATCGCATATCCGCAATCATTCGGAACAATAAATTCGCTAAATTCATTCAGTTATACAAGCAAGAGTCCGTCACTGCTCTTGGGCATTTGGGCGAAGAAATTGTCTACATGAGCAGCCTTATCATTTTCCAATTCCTCAATTGTGGACATAATCTCTTTAAAATCCATTCTTTTCTCGTTATGTACGACCGGATTGTCTTAATTTTTATCAACTTCTGTACACTCTTGATTCCGAATACATAGGACTACACTAATTGTTACTTCCCATTCCTAAACTTTCTCAAAGATTGCTTTTTCTCTTCGACAGCCACGCAGATTTAATCTTCTCACCAAACATCTCTTGTCTTTTTTCTGTAGCCGTAGTAGCTTGCGTAATTCGGATTTTTGGGTTCCTTCACGATCATATAAATATCCATTCAACTTCCAACGGTGAACTATTCGTACTTTTAACAAGTAGGCACGGAAGGGCTAGAAGGAATTGAAGGGTGAAATTTCGAAAAAAGAAACAGGAGAAGAAGGGTAGAAGAGAAGAAAATTGAATTTAAGTGTGGGAAAAAAATCAAGAGAAAATTGGGGGAAAATTTTTTTATGAATTTTTGTTGAGCACATAGTTTGGATATTCCTTTAAACTTCCTAGCACAAATAATTACGATCTGTAGACTTTTATTGGCACACAGCACTTACTTTCCTTCCCACAGAACACCATTTTTCAATTCTTTACTCATACCCAATCCTTTCTTTTAGGAAATAACAGTTTTATTCATGGGCTGAATTAGAGATTTATCTATTATGTTTGTTGATGAAGTAGACTCTGCGACAGTTCCCATATCCGGGGCTGTAAGGGAAGCTGACGAGAAGTGTCAGATTTCCCCCACTCGTCTTTATTCGCGCGCAACGTGTAAGTCCATGTTCAATACACACACGCGGTGCGTCAAGTGTGCGCCGTGTGTCCAACAAGAGTGAGGACGAGCGAAAGGAGGAGAAATGCGAGAACGGGAAGTGTCGCAGCGTGAACTGTCACAGAGTCTACTGTAGAATCATCAAAAACCTCAAAAAATTTATTGTTTTATTTCAAACGAACACTCCGAAGTTTTGCCATCATATCGTTTTCGGCATTCTAAATCCGAGTTTTACGAATCAAATTTGTTACAATGTGCGTGACGATCCTAATACTTCCGGTCTTTGAAGTTGCGCTTGCTTAAGTGCTTCTGTAAGAAAAATGTAGTTATTACGAGATTATTTAATAACTTATAATTCTGTGAGGATAATCAATATCGAACTGAATGGAACTCAATAATAAGTCTATTAATATTTCGTCCTAGAAATGAAATTCTGCAATAGAATCATAATTTGAATCTTGACCTAGGTAATCGATGTATGCTCCCCAGGGTTCTTCTAGTTTACGAGGAAGTAGAAACTTTTTTCCATTCTCTAAAAGTAGTGCAGGATGTGTACTATATCCAAAATCAGCCATTATCACAGCAACAGGAACATCATTGCTGTCGAGGCGTGGGCTTGACGGACGCACTGGAGGAGGTCTATTATCAATTAGCTGCCTCGAACTTGATTCTGTGAGAAAGAATGTATCCTATGTAAAAAAAAATCAATGTATATGTGTATGTAGCTCGTAGACTCAAAAATTACTGAACCGGCTTTGTTACAAATTTCAGAGGCTGCTGTCGGAGTGTCCGGAAACATTCGGAAATGAGAAGAGGAGAAATTTTTTCATGTTTTTTTTTTCTTCAATTTCCAAACAAAAATCGTTGATTGCTGTTGGAGTCTCCGCAAAGGTAAAAAAAAATGGAAATGACAATAAAAATGAATGAAAATAACAATAAAACTAAATTAGAGGGACATGCAGAATTCAAAACTTTGCACAGCTTGGGAGTAGCATTACATTGTGTTGTCTCACAGAAGAATACACCTGGTTAAACTTTGAAATTTTTGAAAGCTATGGATATCTGGCGCTTGTTGTAAAAAACAATGACTACGATACAAAGATGAACTTGTCAGAAGAACTTCAGAACGAGTCTCCGTGGTAAAAAAATGAGACAACCCAGTCGGATGATCCGATAAGGTGGTTACATTTCGGGAAGAGAATTTCTTTGGATGCTTTCTTGTAAGGATCAGGTGTCTTCTGCGACATTGATAGTTTATAGGAGCTGGAAGGAAGCAGAAAGTTTCTTCTCACATGAATCACCCTTCTTAGCAATAAAGAGTTCCGCTGAATAGGGGGAAGAATGTAAAACCTTCCTTAGAATAGATTATATGACGGCATTTACCTACATTATTGGAAGGAGTGAGACAGAGTCCAATCAGTCGAATTAAATTGCGCATAATTTTTTCAGAGAAAATACAAAGGTTGATAAAGGATCACAAGTGCAAAATATCTACTCAAAGTAGGAATCATCATACAAGGGAGACTCAGAAAAGGGTTAGCTATTTCCTTGCGAAGAGGCTCCATGTAGAGGATACCATCGCTAGGTAGTCGCCAGCCTATTTCGAGTAACTAACATACACATACACATACACTGGCATGCATACCAGGACAGAGCGCCGAGTTTGGGCATCTAACTGACGACCTCAGGAAGATCGCTCCGTCGACTCTAGATTGGCTAGGAAGACTGCTGGATGGCGGATTAGTTGAGGCTGCCTTTTCGAAGAGGACCACTTCTGCTCTGCTATAAAGATTGCATGCCAAGTATGCTCTTAAGTAAGCCTAGGTAGGGAGGCTGCCTGGAAGAATAGGGGATGAGGCTCACTTTCCTGTGCGAAGAGGCCTGCGTCCTCCACTATGCCAAGCAGCAGCCTGGCACCTGGCTATAGGGTAGACACGAAAAGATCCTTTTTTAGAATGTGCACCGATACCCTACTTCGTGAAGGTGCCCGGATTCAGGTACTGCCCTAAGATATACATGGGTTCAGCACAGTGGGCTGTATAGCCTGAGTGTCAGGGGGTGGTACTTCCTCGCCCACTTTAATACCTCAAAACTATAACTAGAAGTAATGCGGAATGTCAAACATTCGGTTCGTGGCATCGGTATATGGAAGCAGTTGGCATAATGCGTCTGTCTTCGGTTGAAAATACCTTAAAACGGTAACTTTTCCGATCAACGCTTGAGGCTAGGCTAGCTAACCACACGAGGAAAAGTCCTACAGGAAGGTAGCCGCCCGGGAGGCAAGACACGGTAGCATTGCGCAATCTCGTTGAAGGCTCAAAGTCCGCAGTTTTGAACCGGTCGTCCATCCCAGGCTACAGGTAAATATTGAGTTAGTTCTCTTTTTCAGCTTGCCGGGTACGCTGTATCAGGCTCTGGTCGAATTGTCGCATTTTCTGTATTATCTGGGTACGCTGTATCAGGCTCGAGACATTGATTGATATTTTTGGTGCTATTATATGGGTACGCTGTGCCAGGCTCCAGACATTGATTTATTTATTTCTTGTATTGTCTGGGTACGCTGTACCAGGCTCCAGACATTGATTGATTTATTTTTTGTATTATCTGGGTACGCTGTATCAGGCTCCAGACATTGATTTGATTTATTTGTGCTATTATCTGGGTACGCTGTTCCAGGCTCCAGACCTTCAGGGTGTTATTTTGCTTGTTCATGGTGCTACTTTCCTGGGTACGCTGTCGCAGGCTCCAGATCACCTAGTGATTATTCAAGCATCACTTGATATATCTAGGCACGCTGCAACAGACTCCAGTCTCTTTTTCATTTTTGGTTTTCTAAGGTGCGAAGCTATAGGCTACATAACCCCCATTTCTTTGAGGTAATCCGGGTGTACTAGAACAGGCCCCGGAAAAGTTATTGACAGGTGTTTCGAATCAGTCCGCCCTTCCTCGACAATGGTGGGCACGGCTCGCAAGGACTGATTTCTTCGACTCTAACGGGATAATTTTTTACGCGTACTACGCTGAACAAGGGAATTTCGTAATAATTCTCAATCGATTTATGACTAAGTTATTGTGCAATCAATGAGGTCTGCGACTGAATAGGTTGAGCACGTCGCTGTATATTCATTTCGAAGTATTAAATATTATTTGTAAGAACTATTTTCTTTTCAATCCATCTTCTCCTTTCTGCGTCCAAAACTACTATCTTTAGGATAAAGGGCTTCAATAAACAACCCCATCCAAATACCGAACTCTTTTAACCTGAATTTCAACGCTTTTGTATCTTATGGAATGATTTCGCGAGTAGTCAAGAAAGTCGAGGCAGACCAAGCGCAGAAAGCGATTATCGCACCAGACTTGCAAACTAAGCCTGGTCTTAACTGTTGATGTCTTTGTAAGTGGAAGCTGAAATATTTCCTGATTCTTAATCCATCAGCTGCAGAATTTTCTTCTGCCGTGGATTTTTATTTTCCTTCAGGTGTCTTAGCTATAACACTTTTATTAGGTAAATAGCGAAT
>WSXT02098411.1:0-11514 GCA_011762715.2 Neuroterus valhalla
GGAGATTTCAGTAAATCCGCGAAAGTCAATTTTCACATAAAACCAATACCTTCTCATTCAGAATGAGAATGTAAAAAGAAACGATTTTCTGAGAATTTTCTTCGAAAATAGGTTTTACTACTTATGGAACAATGTTCTATACTTTCAATAATACACGATTCACGAAGATACACTAATTTACCTAATTTCTTATGATAGAAATATCCATGAGGCAATGAGAATTTAGAAAGATAACAGAAAGATATTTGTAATAAAAGAATGAGTTATATAGAGACTTATGTGATAAATATTTATAAAAAGATGGTAATATTGGACATGATGACTCGACAGTGTAATTCTAATAAAATAATTAGTTTCATTTATCAAAAATACAAATTAAAAAAAAATGATTAACATTCAAATATGCATACTTTTGCTATACATTTTTGGCAGACTTTTATGTGAAAAAAATGATTTCAGCAAAGTCAGTAGAGGGTGATTCTATATTATATTTAATGCAAGAATGGATTTCTGGATGTATTAGATTCTTTTTTATGTAAACTGCAGTCACTGTTTAGAGATACCTTCAAAAATCATTATATATCTTGAAATCTTTCAAAATAGATTAATATTGATTGAAATAATATACGTTGGATTGAAACTATTTGATATAAAGAAGTTATAACAATAAAAGAACAGAAACGCGCGTGTTGGCGCGCGTTACTCATTCTAGTTACATTAAAAATGTATTCATTTGCTAGTAAAAATTGTTTTTAATTTTTAATTCCTAATTTATATTAAATCGTAACAACCACATTGTCATGTCTTATAAAAAGAGAGTAGATCAAATTTTGCTTTAGTAGATAGTAGAAATGAAAGAAAAAAAGTTACCCTAATCTGTTCAGTGCGCGATGTCGGTAAAACAGGGCAATAATCAAATAATCCCGTAAATGAAAGTAAATGAGGACATATCAATTTTTCCCGTAAGGCGTACTGGTACGCCTCTAATAATATTAATACCCCTAGGAATAAAAAACTAGTGTCATAACAATATTAGCTATTTATTATATATCCGTCCAAATATCTTTTAATATCGCGTAGAAACAGCTCCCAGAAATGATTGTGAACCGCGTTAACATCAATATAAATGCGTTACATATGCGCATGCGCGAACAACTACCTTGCCACGATATTCCAGCTGCTAAATTGTCTTCATGAGCGTTGCAATGAAGCCCGAACCCCGAAGTTGAAATGTGAACATTCACCGACTGTCGTTGATCGAGAGATGTTGTAATGTGCGCGGTGTTCTGTCCAGTTATCGTTATCAAATAATTAACTTATCAAGTGATATTCTAATCATGTCAGGAAAAAAATCTCCTTTTATCTGGTCCATATCATTTTAAGCTATCGGGCGTTATCTCGAAAAGCAAAATGTAATAACTTCATATTTACTATTGCATCGCTTTTTATCTGTATTACCGAATTGCTTTTACAATTACAAATATTTCATAATATTTGTAAAGTGCAAATTCATGAAAGATCATCATTTAAAAAATTTTTGCAACTTGGACAAAGTGAAAGTGGGAATTTTTTTTTTTTAATAAGTATTTTTTCTCACAATGCTCATAGTGACGAATCATGTTTTTTTATTAATACATCCATTGATCATGGTCATTTTTGTAGTGAACTCTACTTTTTAAGGAATTCAGTAAAAAGTCATAATGCATCAGAAATTGATCAATAATAAAAAGATTACATTTTTTCAGGTCAGACTCAATTTTATGCAACGGTGATTTTTAAATTTGAACTTCTGTGTAATGCAATAAACCGCAAATCATCAAAATGAGTTCAAATAGTCTTTTCACGTATGAAACGTTAATTCACGCTTTATCTGGAGCATGTGTGAGTATATATTTCAAACATTTAATATATGGGCTGAATAAAAGAATTCAATTTAATCGAAAGAAACCTTACACTTCCTCATCAAGGTCAAAGATTGATCTATAAATATCTTCGTTGCTTTTGCGTTTAAAAAAAACTGTTAAGGATATAATATATTAGAGTTCTTTCTGGAAAATTTAATTGAGTTGTCTAATCTTATAGGCAAAAATTTGCACCGGCAAATTCCTTGTGCCCCCCCGCTATGAAAGAAATTATATTGACAAAATTACATTTAAAAAATTTTTTTTATTAAGTTACTGTTTGAATAAAAACGCCAATGTTAGTGCGTCATATTTAAACCCCAAAAAAATGATAATAATACAAACAATTTATATGTTACCAATGAGTTAGTATCGAAAATATCTAAAAGACCAGGTACACTGAAACTCTAAATCATTAGAAGAAGATGTGACATGTGAATAAAAAGTTTTTCACATTCTTTTTTTATATCAAATTACACAACATTATTAAATTTAGCATAAAAGAAAAGCGAATATTGTCGTAAATATTTTTATGAAAGCACAAAAACAACGAATAAATTTAGAGTTCAATCCTTGACCTCATAAGAGAGTGCAAGATCTAATCTGATAGGAAAAAATTTGTTCAGATTTTCTTTTTTTCAGAAAGAAAAAATAATATCCAAGCGCACATCACATTCTCTAAACTCTGCGCATTTTTTTATTGTTCTAATAATCGAATATTTATTATTACGTATAATGGGGTAAATTAAAGATGGAGTTTTCTCGTATTTTGGAAATCTATGGGGTCTAAAATTTGTTGTATGCCACGTGTAGTTTATCCCGAAAATCATGTTTGTATGTCTGATGAGATGTTCTGGGTTTACGTTCAAGTTCAAAATTACTTGATCTTTAACTTGATTTATAAATTCACGAAAAAAAAGTCCATTGGTTATTGCAAAAAATTAGTATAGAGAAATCTAAGCTCAAATATGTGATAAAAAAATAGTTAAGGTTAAAATTGTCTATTCAAGTGTAGTTTTTGCATATTTGTGTTTTTTCTTCCAATTCGGGAAGAAGTCGTATTTTTCATTCCATAAGCTCATTTTCTTCCTTCAAAAATTCGTTTGCGTTTTATTTATGACTTTTTTAGTTGCATATCATAATCATACATTCATACATTATCAAGAAAATTGTTTGGTTAAAAAATGACGTATTAAAAAGAAAGTCTACATATTATTGTTCAAATGGAATAATCTCTATAAGAGCGTGTCGAAAAGAACTGTAAAGAACCTTTCAGAAAACTAAAGCCTAACAAAATTGTGGGCCTTTATAAATTTAAATTGAATTAGACTTATGGCTTTCGCCTATAGCTACTTCATTTAAATGAACATTTATGAGTCAAGTGTTTTTTTTTTTTCGTTATTCAAACTTAGATTTCTCTACTGAGAATTTTTTCAAATTCAATTGGCATTTTCTTAATTTTATAAAGAAATTGGAAGATTGAGGAGATATGAACTTGATTTTATACATTCAGAGATCTAGAAAACATTCTTGAAGTCAGATAAAAAAGATAATCCAGCTATCACAAGCGTATTGAAGTTTTAACTCAGTGAAGAGTGCAAAAATAGTTTTATACACGATACTTTTATAAATATATATTTTAAAAATAATTTATAAATACATTCCTGGTCAGTTTCAGTGAAATTATCAATGTTTGTCACTTTTAATATTTAGTATATGTTGACAATCGTATGAACAGTAAAATGTCAGGAAATAAATTATAATCAGAATGGGACATTGTTAATGAATTATGCATGCATGGAAAAACCGAAGAGGGTATAAGTAAAGAATGAATTAAATTGTAAATTCTGCAAAATTCTTCGTTTTTTAACTTACAAAAACTTCTCAAAGTTAAATAAGGTAGGCTGCTAATTCTAATGGGCAAGACACATCAACATTCATTTTGAAAAAAATGTGCCTTCTTTACTGTTTAAAACTCCAATACCTTTGCGTGACAGCCGGGTTTTTTATCGGACTCAAATTTTTAGGGTAAAATGTGTAATATTCCTTAATATTGTTACTACTTTTTTTGCCTATATCTATGGTCTATGAAGAGAGAACAGTGCATGCAGAAGCAGAAAAAATTAATAATTTTTGCGGCCAAGAAATAAGAAACTAAATGTGACAATGAAAAAATATTGTTCATTTCATGAAAAAGCAAAGTCTGCATATTCATTTTCTTCCTATTATCTTATACTAGATTGCTATCAGAGTGTTTTATTCAATGAATGCCATATAAGTGATAATATCTTATATGATTACTTTTTCCGTATTACAATCTAATACCAAAATGAGGTATCATTTCTTTTCTTTCGTATAAAAAAAATAATAATAATAAATAATTGTATGAATTCTCATTTCAGGGGAGCGTTGTAGCTATGACAACCTTCTTTCCTCTCGATACTGTACGATCCAGAATACAGCGTAAGTTTCAAACGAAAAACACATTTTTCACGCTAATAAATATTTATGAAATAGAAAATGTATTCAAATTAGGAAAACTAGTAAATATGTTGATTAAAAATATGCTCTTTCGAACTACAAAAGGAACATTTGTCTACATTTCTAACTTGAGTAATGTATATTAATAATAATTTCTTTAATTATTATTTAAAATCTATGATAATAACGCTAAGTTTGTTTTATTATCCTAGTTAATGTTTTTTTAAAATAATTTTCTTATATCTCGTACGTGTTCAGAATCTCCAGATAAGTTTTTTATTCAATATTCTAATGGTCACCATTCTCATATATATGTATTATATATACAGATGTATATATGCTCGAGAGAGAGAACTTCGTCATCGCATTGAAAACGTATTACCTAAGCAAGCACTTGGTATTCACGTATTTAATCATACACTCCTGTTGATTCCTTTTTTTTGTTTGCAGTGGAAGAAGGTCGTGAAGCAAAACATACATTTGCGATTATTCAAGAATTGGTGTCGAAAGAAGGATCGTAAGTCTCACACATATTTCATACATGAGACTGAGACTTGTACGCAACAACTTATATGTGAGAAAGTAAAAAAATGAAAATTCACTTTCAGATGTACGCTTTACAGAGGAATAGTGCCAGTATTGCAAAGTTTATGTGCCAGTAACTTTGTTTACTTTTATACTTTCCATGGCCTAAAAATGCTTAAAAGCTCTAAGCATCAATCGGCCAAAAATGACCTGCTCTTAGCGTCTGCTGCAGGTAAAGTACTATTTTAGAAGGAAAATAATTCATTTTCAATTGATTTATAATTCCAAAAAAACGTTTACGGTATAATGTCAATTTTATTGTTTAGGAGTGATAAATGTTCTTCTGACGACACCTTTAT
The DNA here is from genome assembly GCA_011762715.2 of Neuroterus valhalla. NCBI lineage: Eukaryota > Metazoa > Arthropoda > Insecta > Hymenoptera > Cynipidae > Neuroterus > Neuroterus valhalla. Next base: position 5,267 of record WSXT02098411.1, read on the forward strand.
GGGTGGTCAATACCAGACTAAAGATGAAGGGTGTGGGAACTGACAATAACAACAAATCCGACTTTAATTCTCTATATGGTAGATTGAACAAAAAACTGTTAACAAAATCTTGATACACAAACGATGTACAAATAAAAAAACTGACCCAATTTTTTTAAGGTGGGCTCATCCATATTTGGAAAAATGAAGGACTTCAACGATTATGGGCCGGCACACTTCCAAGTTTAATGCTTGTCATTAATCCTGCTATCCAATTCATGACATATGAGAGTATAAAGAGGCGAGTTAATAGTAGATTTGTAAATTCTCAGCCACCTGCATGGGTCTTCTTTGCTATTGGCGCCATTGCTAAGACTGTGGCTACGACCCTCACCTATCCTCTCCAATTGATACAGACGAAACTTAGGGTGAGTCAATTTATGTTTCAAATAATAACAAAGAAAGAATGTTTTTGAGAATGTTGCTGTTCGTGGCTGGCCTGAGGTTCAGGTAAATTGGAGACAATCAAATTGTTTCAAAAGTTTCAGAATACAATCATGATCCTTATCAGTGGATTTTATGAATTCTGTGACAAATTATTTAAAAATTCTTTTAGGGCGCAATTCAAAATGAGAAATATTTCACTTTGTCAGTAACCTTGGTTTATCTTTTTGAAAGTATGCCCAAACTATATTTATATTTTCAATTCATATTCAATTAATATCCTATTTTTATGGACAATTTTTGGTCTTTTTGGATCAATCCAAATCATTTCTAACAATTCAATTTCATCCAATTTTCCTAGCCCTAAGGCCAACAATTATCAGCAACATTCTCAGAGAAATTTATTATTGAAGTTGAATACAACCCCTCACCTATTATTAAAAAAAAATATTCGGGCAACAAAATAAAAACATAATGATACAGGGTGTCTAGTGATCAAGCGATTTGAAATTCCCGGTTTTTTCCCGGTCATTTTTTTTCTCTTGACCAACTTATAGGTTTCTTTTTGTATCTTCTGAAAGTCAACGTATACATAGAAATAGGAATTTTAACATTTTCTATCTTCATCAACCCAGGAGAATTCCGTCGTATAGTTCGGACCGTAATGCGTTACACTCACTTTTGTCCAACCTATGACTGAAATTGAAGTGAAAAATCGTAAAAAAATTGTGAATTTGAACTCAATTAAAACTACTGAACCATTCAAAAAAAAATTATACACATTTTTTTCTCACAGTTGAACATAAATTTGGAAAAAAAATTCTTATAACAGGTAGAATAGAATTAGAATAAGTAAAACAATTAGAATAAGTATTCAAAATTAACTGAAAAAATCTTAGTAAATCTGGAATAGGATGCCCAATAAAAATTTGAATTTTGCAAACGTTACCCCCGAAATTTCTTCCGATGGTGAAAAAATACTGCAATCAATTTTCTTCTCTATTTAAAAATGATTCAGATTTCCCGCTAGATCGTTCTAGTTCTGCGAATACATTTTTTTCGTTCTCAATTTGAAAAAATACAATGTAAGGAAAAAAAAATATTATGAAAACAAAAAATTGTGTGAAACAATGAAAAAATTCGTTCAAGTTACTGTCGGACTGAGAATACGAAAATTTGTAATTTCATTACAATTAATGGTCTGAAATGGCCCTGAAAAGTTTTTTTCCTTGGATAATATCTCCAGGATTTCTTCTGCAATATAAAAAAAATGTTCTCCGTAATAAAAAAATGAAGTTATTTTCAAAGGTAGACAGAAAAAATATTGTAATTCAGTCTTTTACTATAAATATTTTCAACTTTTTCACTATGGAGAATATTTTATTCAAACTTTAACAGAAGTCATTTGTATATTATTGACTTCAGACCACTAAATTTAAAAAATTACAAATTTTTGTAATCTAAGCCCGATAGCCTTCAAACATTGTTTTTTGTTCCATAACTTTTAGGGCTACTTCCTCAATCAATAATTAATGCATTCTAGGGGTGAAACTTTTTTTAGCCTTTATTTGGTATTTAAAAAATCGAAATCTGAGAAAATAAATTTGAAACCTGGATCGGCCAGCGAAACATCCAAAAAATTGCTTAAGAAAATAAATAGAAAGAAGACAGTATTTTCTTGATGTTGTGTTAGTGTTGACCAGGGTACAAAGTAATATTTATTTTCATTATTTATCCGAGTATTTTTCACCAAAAGGAACATATTTGGGTGTTGCCTTTGCAGAATACGAGAATTAAAATTTTCACTGAGCATCTTAATGTGTGTAACGTCTCCTTATGAATATTTGCTAATGAAGTTATCGAATTTTGAGGTTAGAACTTTCAAAACTCCCGGTCAAAAATGGAATTCCCGGTTTTTTCATGGTCAAATAAAATTCCCGGATTTTTTCCGGTTTCCCGGTCCGCTAGATACCCTGTGATACCATTTTTTTATTTTGAAAATAAACTCAAATCATAATAAATAAAAAATGAGAGATGATAAATGAGTATATCAATGATTGACAATTTACAGCATGGCCATAATTCCAATCTTCCAGCAAATGCAGGAACTTTGCAGATGCTCATGTACATCTTAAAGTAAGTGTAGATTGTTTTCTCTTTTGTTAAAAATGGTTTCTACATTTCCATTTTCCAGTACAATAAAAATCACTTATTTTCAGAAAACAAGGTTTTTTGGGATTGTATAAAGGTATGGAAGCCAAACTACTTCAAACTGTTTCAACAGCTGCATTGATGTTCCTTGCGTACGAAAAAATTGCTCGTTTTGTTTTTAGGGTATTTTTACACAAACCTCTTGTAATTTAAAAACATTAGTCCGCTTTATTTTATTAAATGAATCTAGAAAGATTAATATGAAAAATAGTTATTATACATTATTCACCTTTTTATTATATAAAATAATATAAGGAACCAGGGTATAATATTTCGACGTTAAACGTCCTTGATGAATATAAGAAGGTGCCCAGACTGGCGTGGCCCTGGCGGCCACTGTTTTTTCACACATTTTTCCAAATTATTAACAGACTTGGAGACCGGTCGGAAAGATTTTACCGGACCGGCTAGTTCTTCCCAGTCCACCTCTTTTCGGATCCCGAAATTTCCAGTGGTTGATTTTTTTTTTTTTAAATAACACTTTATTTTTAAGATCTTTAATTATACGCTTTACAACTATATAGAAGCCGGGCATATATCATTCATTTTCTGAAATATAACAAAGTGAGAAAGGTCGACCCTGACCCTATTTTAGAACGATAGCCGTTTTTTATTGGTTTACGCGTTTTTTTTACTAAATAGCGCAAAGTAATTGGTTTTCTTTCATATGCCTTAATAATCAGTCCGTCTTTAAGGTGATCTGATTTAAGAAAGACTTAGTGATCGTTCAGTGTTATTGAAACGTTCACGTCCTAAGGATGTATTTTCTAGAATGAACATGACTAATAAAGTCACTATGTACTCAAGTAGTGCAAAAATATAGTTCTTTGTTTAGTGATGTAGTTTGTACAGTGATAAATAAAGGAAAGAAAAGCTCAAGAATACTGGACACAGAAAAAGTTCTCTTGTTTAGTCTTCATCTAAGGAAGTGCAACCAAATGAAATAATTAGTAAATTATTTGCAAAGAAGAAAAATGGGTAAACAATTCTCGCGATTCTGCATATCGAATTTTAGAGAAATTTTGAAGCCTTGATATGTTTCGAAAACAAATCATTCTCTTACAAAGTGGATATTTTATATGTAATTGTAGTTATAATTGCAGAATATAATTTTTTTTAAATGTGAAATGTTGGAAAAATTATTACGCGAAATTAGAATGCGTGTCGATTTTTAAATAAATCGATGCTACTTTTGTGCTGCTTTAAAATAGATGTTGGTGTTTGGTTTTAAATAAACCTTAGGTTTTACACATTGATTTTAAATAAACCTTAGGTTTTACACATATAATCGTTTATTTCAAGCTTTCAAGAAGGGATCAAATTTTTTTTTCAATACAGCTGAAATGTGGACACGATATCACACATTTACAAAAATTTCTGTGCAATAGCGACGAAAGTTGGTTGGCCACTTATTCACCGAGACTGGGGGGCGAAACGGGCCCAACTAGAGTCATAAATTTTTGGAGACCCTTCAAATTATACGACAGCCACACCCCTACGTGTTTGGTGCTATAAAAGAATTCTGACTTACGACTTAAGTAATTAAGCACTTTGTAAGGTTTGTAGAGAGCTAAAGCTGCTCTCAAATATTATTATTGAAATTGAAATAGGTAATGCGTTTCGAAGCTCAAAAATATGTAGTTCTTAGGATTAGATTAAAATAGAATAATATTCGTGAAGAAGAACGAGGAACTGCTTTCAATTTCTGAAAATTTTATCAAAAGTGTAAAAGGATGCTATCCTTGTCGCAGCTTGATTTCGAAACATTGCGGAGCATCGCATTTAAAAATTACGTTGCACTTTGCATAGTTAGTTTAAAATTACCTCAGAAATTATTTTATATCAAAAGTGTAAACACCACGAATTTTCGCCTTGATTTTTCATCTGGAATTTCTTACATCTTACAACTACTTTCTGATATAAATAAACTCTCTGCATAGGACGCTTTTGAAAAAATGCTGTTTGTATTAACTAAAATCGAAATTTCCTGTTTTTTCTCGAAAACGACGAAAACTAACCGAGACTTGAAAACAAACTGAAGATAGTCAAATTCTTCTTTGAAACTTTTAGAAACCACTTTGAAGAACTCCATTTTTCCATTTCAAGAGTTAAAATTTTTTGTTTATTATGTCTTCATGAAGTTTTTTAGCGAAATATATAATCACTTCTGAGTTGAAGAATTTCCATTCATATAGTAATTTAATGTTTTCCATTTTACGATAAATGGTATGATTACATATTTTTATAAAAGCATATACAATCGTACATTACGCTGAAAAAGATTTTTCAAGAATAATAGGATACTTAATTTGATTCCGTGGCAGAGGCTATTTTCTGCTTCGCAGAATTTTGTTCGTTATTAAAATTATTCCTAACGGTTCCAAAACTTGAAAAACTTTGGGAAACTTTATAACATACGAAAATAATCATTTAAAATTAGATTTACTTCCTCTTTTCCTTTTGCCCTAATTCCAACACCTATGACCGTGAAGTATTATCGACCCTAGACAACTTCGCCCCAAAAATTCGGATCTTTCATCTTGACCCAGTTAGACAAATGTCTGTGTGGGTGCGGGAATCGATATATGTTCCAAATATTCTCGCATTTGTCAGCTCCTTAATAACTAAATTCTACAAAAAATTGTTTATCATAATGATCGGTAAATTTATCAACGTCAGTGATTATTTATCATTAAATAAATTATCCGGTGCCTATACCATTTAAAAAATGTAAATATTGTGTTCAAATTTTGGGAAAAGGTCCAAAATACATGAGGGCACGAGGGTAACGAGAGGGATACGAGCTCTTAGCTGAAATGTAGTTCAGAAAATTGCAGCAATTGAAAAAAAGAAGTATATGTTTTGCAAGACTTCCGCACAATATTTTCATTTTTCAAATTATAAAAACGCTGAATATAATAAACTTTAAAAATTTGCCAGACTATCCAATGCCCTTAGAATTTTGTTATTCATCTTGCAATTGTTTTGTTACTTGTTTCAAGTACTCATTACCCTTATTTCATAATTAAGGCTTGAATTCAGTCAAATAGAAAAATGATCCTTCCTGGTCCACGTCAAATTGGCCTATTTTTGCGAATTCGGAAATGTGCGTATTTGAACAAAAACGACCAATATTGCAAGCATTGCAAAGGTTGGAATTTTCTCAGGAAAAATCGTAGATATAACTAGAAAAAAAATGAAAGAATGCGTGCGCGGTTGACCTTGAACGCATACACTTGATCCAAAAAGCTGTAATTCGAGGCAGGTCCCGTCGCTATGGTTACCCGAGAACCGGCAGGGATGATAGGAGAACTCAGGGGCTGTTTTCATGAGCTGAGAGCTCAACAACAGTACGTGGTCGTCCTTCGTCACGGCTTCACTGCCACTCTTCTGTGTTTTTGACAGTCTTCAAATTACACCAGGTATTTACTCTTTTAATAATACACATTTCGTTTCTAATTTTTGGATGAAGGCCGTTCATAGAATAAGTGATACGTTTAGGGGTGGAGGAATTTGTGAAAGTATCATTCTCCATGTTAAGACCAATGCAAAATGTGGCGGGGGGGGGGGGGGGGGAAAAAATGTCTAAAAAACGCATATCACGTATTTTTTAA
>WSXT02098422.1:0-11513 GCA_011762715.2 Neuroterus valhalla
TCCTTCTGGATTGGAAATATTCATCTTTTCTGGTAGAAAATTTATATTTTAACGTTAAAAATTAATTTTTTTGTTGAACGTTCAACTTTTCTTTCTTGGATAGACGATTTGTTCATTTGGGTTGGATCGGTTTTTTATGATTGCCTCTTTTGTTAATCAGTCAATACATTTTTTTAAATATTGCATGATTTTTAATTGAAGTTGTCCTGGATCGGAAATCTGCATCTCTTCTGATAAAAATTTCAAATTGCAAGATTGAAAATTAACTCTTTCTTTTAGGATTTACCTTTCTAGGTTGAGAATTCAACTACCTTCCAGAAACTTGAACTACATTCTAGAAAATTCGTCTCTTTTCTTCGAAAAATGTATTATTTTATAAATCCGTCTTCATCGATAGACTTTCAGTTTGATATTCCAACTGTATTCTAACAAACTCGCCTCTCTTGATTGAGGAATCTATATAATAATCCTAATAATCCTAATAAAGTAATCTACATTTTCAATAATAAAATTGAAGAGAAAAACGATATCAAAGGAGAAAATCGACCGTGCAATGTGATACGCGCCGGTGCGGTGTGAGGTACACCGCTCGACACCGCTAGATACATTAAATTTTCTCCGATAGTAATAATAATTTCGACATTTTGAAATAAATCGTTTTCGAACGGAAATTTGACGTAAAGTACGATAAAAATACTAAGAACTTAATGCGTGGGGTTCAAACTAGTTAACAATCTATTTTAAAATTTTAATTGTTTATAACTATTTTAATTTGTTGATAATACATTTGGGATGATTTTTTTATCAAAGCTCGTTTTTTTACCTTCCAAATGAAAAAATGAAAATATCTCTAGCTAGAATAGAACAGGAGTAATGCATTAAAAAAAAATAGTCTTCAATCAAATTATTCTCAATTTTTCAACCCCTCCTATTTCTAAAAAAATTGCAAATAAAAAAAAATCCTCAAATACGTATCTTCTCTTTTTCGATAAGGAACCTGTAAAAGAATTATTAGCTCAATCAAAAATGGGTCGGTCAACTTTTGTCCAAATCTGTACGATTTGTAAAAGCATGTCCCATATGGATCTAAAAGCAAAAAAAAAGAATTAAATTCTAATAGAGACATCTTTTTCTGGAAGAGCATTCGAAGAAAGTTCGTGTTTCATTTCTAATCATAGAATCTGTTTGACGAACATTTATTATAACTTTTTTGTTGCAAGAGAGTGATACTAAATTATGTGTAGGATAGTAAGAAGATATGATTTATAGAGACGTGTGCTCATAATTATATATAAGACGTGCAAACTATCCAATATAGAGGCAATTATAGGTATATACTTTAATAGATGCTTAGAAAGTTTATAATTCGCTCATGATTTTCGCACAAACTTCGAGCTCCAGTGACTATGCTTCGATGGGATGTAAGCCTATTTATTTGAGTAAAGTTTCTTATATTTACCGCACACAGTGTTGCTTAAAATTATAGTCACGCGACGAAGTTGACCAGCTCGTAAGGGACTAGTTGACTCATTGAACATGCACATAATTCGAACTGCTCTGAGTTGTACGCTTGTTGATGAAATTAGCCTAATTCATTCATGAAGTGGAGTACGCAAAAACATTTACATCTTCAGATTTAAATTGGTTGACATTCCATGTCATTTTTGTACTTAATTCAAAGTGGTTTATACATTTTTTTTCAAATCCGCTAAAGACGATGATTAGAAAAAACAGGAAGAACAATACAAGCAGAACGAGCTAAATCTTTGTTTTTTAGTCTTCAAACTTATCAAATATGTAACTTTTTTTATGTTGGGGAATATATTCTAAAAAATACACAGAAGGCTGCTTGAGAGTCCTGTCTTTCAATTTTCTAATTCCTTATAGGCTGATTTTTTTGGTCTCTTTTTATCAATAAAAGAAACCTCAGATGTTAATCCTCAAAGAGCACACATCTGAAGAATTCCGCAAAAAGCACACGGGTGTTGAACACCCAACGTATTTTACGCGTGTCCTGTGCCTACCAGGATCACATATTTTCGTCCCGAAAACTTACCCTATAATTGTTTAGACATCTCTTTTTACAACGATAATGTTTTCATGAACATTTTTCGAATTTTATTTAGTTCAAAGTTCAAAAATTTTCGACGCCTGCTTTCAGCACCACTCAAACACAGACCAAAGATTCACAGTGGGAAGAAATAAAAAAAGGATGTTTAAAATGATCTGTAGGACACAATCCTTTATCGATTTTTCAATTTATGTTTGTTTTAATTTTTATAGATCTTCAAATAGCGAAAAAAATGTTAATTTGAAACAATTTTTCTTATTTCTCTGTGAAAGTTTTTCTTAGTGTCATCAGGACTTAGGTTTGATGCAAAAGGTTCGGCGGAAGAAAAGAAATTTGTTGATATGTCAAGTTATTTTTCATAAACAAATATTTGCAAGAAATAGCCAATATGATGGATTATATTTTTGTGAAGAATATTTATGCATCGAAATCCCTCGTTTAGAGCAATGAGGTGAAATTTGATTATAAAAATACGGTATCCGATATAATTTGTTAAATTTATCAACAATTATTATAAACAAATGCATGATTTAAACAGTTTTAGGCAAAAACGAACCGAATTTTCTTCCGATTGTCTTTGAATGTTATTGCCTGTGAGGCTCATGGATATTTTTCGACTAGAAGTAACATTCAATATTTTTATTAACGAATTTTCATACAAAGGTTCCATTATGGAAATTTCATGATTTCAGTCCTCATTTTAGGAAAGATTCATTCTACAAACAAGAGCTCGAGATTTCCATAATGGAAATTTTGTTGGTATGATTCGTTTATAAAAATATTGAATGATATTTTGAGTCGGAAAATATCAATGATCATCACAGGTAAATGATATTCAAAGGCAACCGGAAGGAAATTCGGTTCATTTCTGCCCGAAACTGTTCAAATCATGGATTCGTTCATAATGATTATTCATAAGTTTAAAAAATTATATCAGATGACAAAAATACATCAAACAGGATCACAGGCAATGATATTCAAAGACGACTAAAAGAAAATTCGGTTCATTTCTGCCTAAAACTCTTTAAATCATGTATTTGTTCATAATATTTGTTAATAAATTCAACAAATTATATCAGATGCCAAAAATACATCAACGTCGATCGCAGGCAATGAGATTCGAGGACAATCGGAAGAAAATTCTGTTCGTTTCTGCCTGAAACTGTTCAAATCATGCATTTGTTTATAATAATCGTTAGTCGATTTAATAAATTATATCGGATACCACATTTTCATGATAGCATCTCACCCTATTGCTCCAAACGAGCGATTTTGATGCATAAATGTACTTCACAAAAACATAATCCATAATACTGGCTGTTTGTTGCAACTATTTGTTTATAACAAATAACTTGACATATTCGCAATTTTTTTTTTGCTGACCTTTTTGCTTCAAACGTAAGTCCTGATGCCACTGAGAAAAATTTCCACAGAGAATTAAAACAAAAATCAACAAAATCAAATCATAAAATTTTAAATCAACATTTTTTTCGCTATTTGCAACTCTATAAAAATTGCAACAAACAAGAATTGAAAAATCGACCTCGACAGAAATCTTAAGGATTTAATGCTGAACTTTTTGACCAAAAAAATTAAAAATCGATGAGGAATTGTGACCTACAGGTTTTTTTGAACATCATTTTTCCATTTCGCTCTACTGTGCGCTTGTATACCGATGCTTACCTACCCAGACTAAGTTGAATAGCATCATTCACCGTTAGATGTCAGCTTATGTTCAATATTTACAAATTTAATGTATTTTATAAGCGATCGAAGATTTCGAAGGGGAGGGGGTAGGAGAGATATGGGAAGATCTAAAAGTGAGGATGAGAAGGTGTGTGCAAAAGAAAAGATTTAGAAAGAAGATAAAAGGGATGGTGAAACCAGGGTGAGATAGAGAATGCAAAAGGATGAAGAGAAGGGTTAAAAATGAGTATAAAAAATGGAATGAGGGTACCGCCAAGAGGGAGGAGTACGTGGAAATGAGGCAGGTGTTTAGGGCAATGTGTAAAAGGAAAGAGCAAGGGAGAGAAAGAAAGGAAGAAAGAAAGAAAGAGAGAGAGAGAGAGAGGGGGGGGAGAGGGGGGGGTGGAAAGTGTTTAGAGCGAGCGGGACGTGTGGGAGATAAATAATAGGCTCAGAAAGCGTAGGGATGGAAAAAGTGATAAAATAAGAAGTAAGGAGTGGAGAGAGTTTTTCAAAGAGTCTTTCCAGGTCTCAGACCAACGAAAAAGAGCTAAGGGAAGTAGAAGAACGAAGGAGGAAGGGAGGATGGAGTTGAATGACAAGGAGATAGAGATTCAAATGAGAAAGGTAAGGAGATCGGAGGTAGCAAGCTTGGACGGGGTGCAGAACCAAGCATGAATATTTAGTATAGTAGCAGTAAGAGACAGAGTGACAGAGGTAGTAGAGAAGGTTTCAAGAGGTGAGGGATTTCCAGGAGAGTGGGAAGAGGGGTTGATAGTGCCACTTTATAAGAAAAGGGACAGGGATAAGCAGGAAAATTATAGAGGAATCACATTGATGAATACGGCGTACGAAGTATACGCGATGGCACCGGCGGAGAGGCTACGAAAGGATGTCGAGGGGAACGGTATATTGCCGGAGACGCAGGCAGGATTCAGAGCGGGTAGAAGCACTATGGACAATATTTCTATTTTGCAGCACGTGGTAGACAGGGAAATAGCAAAAAAGGGGTCAAAAGTTCACGCGTTTTTTGTAGATCTCAAAGGAGCATTCCCTTCAGCTGAAAGGGGGAGGTTGTGAGAGGAGATGATTGTTGGAGGAGAGAGGAGTAGAGAAAGATCTGATCGAGAGGGTACGGGAGGTGTATGAAGAGAAAAAGGATAAGGTAAAAGGAAAGGAGAGGACCTTGGAAGATTCTGGATGGATAGGGGGTTAAGGCAAGGGTGCTCGCTTAGACCAACGCTGTTCGCGATCAGTGAGGGTAGGAGGGGTTAGTTGGTCACTCGCATATGCAGTTCAGGAGACGGGGTGGAAGGGATAAGGGAGGAGATGGGAAGTGGGAGGGGGGGGGCTGTGCAGGATGTGAAAGAGTTTGTGTACCTGGGTTTCTATTCGGGAGGAATAGGGAAGGGAATGGTCATATAAAAGAGAGGGTAAGGAGGACAAATGTTGTGATGAGGCAGGTGTGGGGATTGGGAAAGAGATTGTGTACCGATAACCTTGAAAAAAGAATGAATCTGTTCCACCCCCTTGTGATATGTGTGCTACTGCATGGAGTAGAGATGTGGCGGTGGAAGAAAAGTAAGGAGGTAGATATGGTACATGAGAGCTACATCAAACGGACAGGTTGGTCAGAAGTACACCTAGTTATATCATTAGAAACAGGACGGGGAGAACGAGTTTGGGGATCCTGACAGGTAGCCGAGCGTATAAGTGTGAGGAGAAATTCTCGGAAGAGAGGGAATATGGAAAGATGGAGGATGAGAGAGAAAGGTATTTTCGGAAAAATGGTCTGCATGAGGATAAAATGAGGAGAAGTCACGAGGAAGGAAGAAAGGTATATGAGATTGTTAAGAGGCACGGCATGGAGAGAGAGAAGGTATATGGGGAGAAAAGGTAAAGAGGGTCAAGGTATAATGAGCAATATAGGTGGATTATGCTAATAGCCAGAGCGCGATATCTGTGTGAGAAAGGAGAGAAAGAAAGCTAGAAGATAATAGCGAGAATGAGATGTGGAAGCATGGAGGACGTTAATAGGTTCTGGCTTCCGGAGGAGAAGAAAACGTGCGAGTTGTGTGAAAAGGGGTGTGCAAAGGTGGAACACAAGGTGGAAGAATGCGAGGAGGTGGCAATAAGGAGCGAAATGAGCATGGAGGTGATACTACATGAAAGAGGAGAGAAAAGGGTGATTGGATGGGTGAAGGGGGTGCTGAGTAAGATGAAGAGGAAGAGAAGGAAAAGAGGAGGAGGAATAAAAAGGGCGATTGCATGGATGGAGGGGGTGCTGGGTAAGATGGAGAGATAGAGAAGAAAGGAGGAGGATGAATGGAGATAGATTTGTAAGGCAAATAAGTCATAGTAGATAAGAAATGGGTAGGAATCGCGGAGGCAGAGGAACATTGTATTAAGTGTCTAAGGATGTTAGAGATAAGTACCTAATATAAAAAAATGTGTAAAACATGGTGGTGAAAGCAAGTCAATTTTTTCAAAGCTAATATGCTAAAGAATGGACGTTTATCTATCTATCTATAAGCGATCAGAGGAAATTTTAGGTATATTCGACCCACCGTGCTCTTTAAGGGTTAAACTTATGTTCAACTCTAGAAAGGAAGATTTTAGAGGCAATTAAGCTACTTCCCATCCAACTTACACTTCAAATAATAGAGGAAGAAGATATTCGAAGTTTTTATTCGGCTAAATTTATTCTAAATTTAAAATTTTAAATCGAAATCGAGGCGCTGACCATTGATGAATCTAGGTGTACACGTCTTCTGCTTTATACAAATTTCTTTGGATTCAATTAGATTCTTGATTCTTTTGCATTTTTTATATTCTCTCGAATTTTTTCATATTCCGTAAAAGCCTCCCGAACTACTCTAGTGTCTTTCAAATACTTCTCTAGTCTTCTAAGTACTTTTATTGAGGAATTATGAATCCCTTCAAATTCCGATGTACATCAGAACATCAAGTCGTCAATCCCTCGGCCGAAGTCATTCAAAGATGATTTTCCTACTATGCATTAGATTACAACCCCAAAAGTTTATTCTAAATCGGAATAAATGGAAAATAATCAAGGGTACATTAATTAGAAGTAAACTAATTGAATAATTGATTTGTCTCATTTGAAATTCCATTGTACCCAGCCTATGCATACCAGAAGTGAGTTACATAGACAGAATACAATGAGGTCCACTACGTGCTGCAGAGTGCAGAGAGCGGCAGATGGTGTCCACGCTCTGCCTGTAAATTACAACCTGAGACCAGAATAATGCGCTCGAGATATTCAAGCTTTGATTGTAGACTATTCACGCTACGTGCAGCTTTATGGAAATGCTCTGTTGTGAATATAGCGTATATGCTCAATCTCTCTTGAACAAATATTAATCTCATTTAGTTTGTTCGCACCCTTAGGCTTGAAGTGCAGGACGTATGCGTACTGCATTCGTGAACAATATTCAGGTCAACTTCCGGAATTGCTGAGAGACAAAAAGTTCCGTCGACGGAACCCTGTTACCCTGTCTTTCGACAGGGTAACATAACAAGAATCATGCAAACCCTGACTAACGAATGCTTCACGTTTCGTTGACATTATAGTCCAGAAATCCTACAGGGAGAAATTTGAGAGTGTTTCTGTATTGGCATCACTGAGTCGAGCGCCCAATAGGCGTCAATAATGCCAACCCATCAACGTAATTATATATTTTCACATGTTGTCAACCATAACCTTGAAACGCTAATTTTGCTTATTTCGTTATCGCTCAAGAGTCATCAAAAGCCGAGTTTTTGATGAACTTTTAATAAAAAATGTCTTACATGGCGAGTAGCGAATCGCGGAGATAACTGACTCGTGTGGTGCTGCCCTTGCTTCGCTCTGGCCAGCAACTCCACACTCGTCAGTAATCTCAGCCATTCGCCACTCGCCATGTAATTTAGTATAAAGTTGGATACTACAGGGTTCTTCAAAATAAGTGCATCCAAGTTTGAAGATAATATCAACTTGGATGCGATAGGATCTGCTAAATTCTAACCAAACTTTCTAACAACAAGAATTCGTGTTTGGATATCCTCATTGATACATAAAGCTATCAACGTATAGATTATATTGAAAAATAGTGGCAAATTATGCCAGTCAATCATTTGTTGTGAATAGTCAGTGGTTGATAATGGCTGAAAATAGTGTCAGGCTTTTGAACAAAAGAGAATAGAGCACAAGAGGTAAAATGTTGCAAAATGATATATCACCTTCAGTGAGACTTTGAAGCACGCTCTAATTATTAGAAGCAAACGTTCTGATCTTTTATGATCATTATGCGGTGCAATCAAAGTAGATAGCGTGAAAGTAAGTGTGGCAAATGACATAAATAATTTTTCATCTAAAATCCTGATGCAATTTTCTTCTCCATGAAAGAGGAGAGAGGAGAATTATCTCGTGTGTGCATGCAGACGTATTATACACCTCAGTTAGCTGGGGGTCGTTTTCCAAGTGTTGTTGAACTCAGACCATCAAATCTGCAGTCTAAATAATCATAAAGTTCTTCCCGGCACTTGTGAAGATGTTCCTGAAAAATCGCTGCGAAATTCTAATTCGAATGGAGCACATAAACGTAGGTTATTGACTTCTAATGCGTTTGCCAAAGTTTCAGTCCGAAAAAAGAAAGCTATATGGTTCACAGAAAATTTTTTCACGAAGAAGAAAAAGTCCCGTAATGTAGGAATTTGACTATATGCAAAACTTTCCCGATTCCTAGTTTGCCTTCCCTCAAAATGATTTGAATGCAATAAAAATACGACCCTGGCGTGTCTCAAAAATAATATTTTTGGAATTATAGAAAAATTCTCTTGAACTAATTTCTTTTTGTAATTAATAATATGCAAGACCATGCAAACGTTCCTTAGTACCATTCATTCAATTTGCCAAAATTTCAACTCGAAATCTCAATAGGTGTAGACGTGAGTTGTTCGAGTGAGTATTAGATGGACTCAGTCAAGCCATTTTGATGAATACCGCTCTGTCGGTTAAATTTTGACCTACACTAGTTCCCCTATACAAGTCGGGATTTGGATGTATCTATCAATGGCCGTAGCTTTATCTGATCATCTGTACCTGTACAAATGTAGATTCTCGTTACCATAAAGGATGGTGTTTTTCTTGATTCATGAAAAGAGAGTTGTTTCCCGTGTATTCAGAAATTGATGGAAAATATTTGCGCGGGGATTCGAACTGTCCGCTTTGTGTCTACGGAACGACTAAACTCTGCTCCCCTCAACATCGCTTTTTTGCTCCTGCTTAGACCCCATCATCAACGACCCCAATTTCCGGAATTTCATATAGGAAGTTGACGTATCGAAGGGCCCAGTGTGTTACGGGCACTTATGTTGAGATTGTGCAGTTATATCTACAAGTCTGTTAGAAAATAAGAATTTATTAGAAGGGTATGAAGGGCCCAAAATAACGCTGAAGGATGAGTACGACCAGTGTCCTGCGAGAAAATAGAAAATTTACGAGCGCGTCCTTCAAAGAGACTGGAGTTTTTTTTATTGCAGTCTTTATTATGATCGAATTTCTCTAAATTAAATGAAAAGGCCATGCTGCATTGGTGTTTTTGCGTAGTGAGAGTGATAATAGTAATTTTTTAGTGACATTCATTCTAATAAACAGTTTTTATTTCCAAATTTGCATTTATCGATCAATTAAACCCCTCTCCCTAACATTATCAAGAACATTATTGGTCCTTCGAGCCGGATCTATTCGCGCATGGATTCTTCGCGCCCGTGTTGAAAGTGGATAGAATGCTTCAAACGTGATCGTGCTGAGAAGATATAAGTGACTGTGTGAGTTTTAACAGTGAACAATGAGTGGTAAAGTCTCCATACGCAGTGCGCGATTGAAGATTAGTAAAGGAAAACGGCCACCTGATAGGTCAAAACTGCTAAGTGGAAATACTGACATTGGAGTGACATCAAAGTGCCATCAAATGAGAATTCGGATGAGTTGAACAAGACTCTGACACTAGTTCGCGAGCAAGGAAACCATTAGAAATTGAACTTGAAAAGGCGAAAGAACTTGACAAGATTGAAAAGGAGGCTAAGCGCAGACGGAAAAATGTCGTGGAGCTAAGCGCGCGAGTACGAATCGCGGAGATCAACGAAATCGTGGAAGATCGAGAAAATCACTTGCCGGGTCGACATGCTCGTCTTTCCAAAAATTGAGTGCAGACGAAAGTTGGAAGTGTGTTGTCGGAAAAAGAATATGCCTCAAATGCTTTCCCTCGTGACATTCCTGAAAAAAGTGTGAAAAGAGTGTGGGAAGAATGTGTGTGAAATGCCGCATCATCATCTTCATCATAACCACGAATTGAAGAAAACTAAGCCTGGATAAAGTATGCGAAAAGTATGCGATGCTTGACTCCGAATCGAACGTCTTTTTGATGTCTAAAAAGGTCGCGAATTACTAAGGACTCACGGGAAAGTGGTTGCGGCTGGGGTGAGGATTCGCAACAAATGCAAGATTTTTAGGTAATATCTCGCGTCGATCGAAATTGATGATACGAGGTAAAAATGAAGCCGCTTTCTCGCTAGAAGATGTGCAGACAACAAAAGATCTCGAGCAATCTGGACACGTAGTAAAGGCCGCCTATGGGAGCTGGAATCACCTGGAAAGTTCAGACATCGAAAATCTGACAGGAGCAGTACCTCAGCTTTTCATCAGCGCAGTTAACCCGGATTTATTACTTCCCAAGAGGATCGTCAAGAGTAAAAAAGGAAGCCCTTTTTTAGGCCATTGGTTTACCGGCCCTGAGTTCTGAATCTGCCTGAAGAAGAGCGGCCTCATGGAAAGATATTCTTTTAGTGATAACTGAATAACAGAACAATATCGTTCCAATTGACACTAGCAGAATCTCAACATGGGAGGAAATTGTACGTACTGGAGCATGGGTAAAGAGATTAGCCCTGATCTGGTGAAAAAGGGCACCAAATCTGAAAAATCCGTGGAAGCTGAGACCTGATAGCGCAGGAAGTTGGCTGAGTAGAACATGAATTGTTACGTCAAGCACAACAGGAATCCTTTTTTGGAGAGCGAAACCGATTAAGGAAGGGGAAGCTTCTGGACAAGACATTACGTCTTTGGCAACTGTCACCAATGAAAATTGAGAAGGATCTTATCAGGTCGGAAGGCATAGTTCAAACAAACGTCGGAGGAGAGCCAGGAACCTTGAACCTCGTAATATTGTGTGTATAGCATCCCGTTAGCAGGCTGATCGTAATGGATCATCAGCGAAAAAAAAAGGAAGTGACGGAAGAGAGCAGGTGGTAAACGAACTCCGAAAACGCTTCTACATCCTAAGGATTGGAGTAGTGGTGAGAGCTAACTGGGAAGACTGTCAGTGGTGCAAGATTTACCGTGTGAAGCCCTCAGTATCACAAATGGTTTCATCACCGCAGGTACGTTGCGAAGTCCAGGTATTTATACAACCCTTTCTGCATATCGGCGTGGATTATTTTGGACCACTTTACGTGAAGGTTGGCCGTCGGCGCTAGGAGAGGTACGGTTTTCTCTTCACATGCCTGACCGTCAGGGGCGGATTAAAGCTTCACGGGGCCCGGGACTAAAATGAATGTGGGGCCCACTTAAGGGCAGCAAAATTTTATCATTTTTTGAATATAAATAAAAACTATGTTATAATTATTTGTATAATTTATTCTCGCAAATATTTTTCCTTTTGTACTACAAATTATTATACAGTTAAAAAGATTT
>WSXT02098433.1:0-25758 GCA_011762715.2 Neuroterus valhalla
TCAAAATACATAAGAATCACCCTTAATTTGCCTTGGACATATTATTGCAAACGGGAAGGTACCCAGCTCCCGTACTAAAAGAGAAATCATGCTTGATTATTTGCGCAGAAGAACATGCTATTTGTTTTGCGCGCTCTCATAAAAAACAAGTTTATTACATGCCCTCGTATACCACTCGTTCCGAGAACAGTACACTCGCCGTGAAAATACCTCGCTCTGTAATCTATTATTTGAAAGTGAGATCTGGAAAACTTAGAATCTTTCGCAAAGATAAATAAGCTTTCGTCGAATGAATCTTATCATTCAGGCGAATTATATTATTAACAAAAACAATAAGCAGAAAAATAGAAGGAGAGTACAATGGATAATAAGAAATATTCTACAGTGTTATACAATAAGGAAGATAACGATGGAAGTATGAATCATCAGATGGAATAAAGCTCTAGAATATTCGGTAGTTACATTCTTAACCAAAAACTTCGCTTATGTATCATACTGTTCTTCATCTACTTGAGAAACATGAACATTGTTTATACTGTGGTGTTTTTTCTAACAATCATCGCTGATTTGATTGGTATGTATAATAATTTAATAATATATTGATCTTCTTCTTGAAAGTTTCGGTTGCGGACGGAAACAGGATATACCCCATCATGGCCGAGAACAATGTATGTTCACGTTTTAGCGCTCGTGATTTCAGTACAAGGCCGTTCGATAGTTGACCTCAAAGCTGGACTATATGCGCGAGAGCAGTGTAGGTTTTCTCAAGTTTTTGCATGAGTACTATCAAAACGTTGTTCGTATCAATATTTTCCTCCTGAATCCTTCTGATTCTACTCTAAAATTCTCTGTTTTTCCCTTTCCTAAAAATCTGATTTCATCCATTGAAACCTCCGGAGGCGTCATTCTCATTTACTTTCTTGATTTGCCTTCGTTATCTTATGTCTGCCGATACATGATTTTATTACATATTGCACATACACACAACATTTGTCCACATACGCAACTCAATGGAATGAATAATGTTCCAAAAAAACCTCAACCATACATAGCAAGGTAATGCCTGTCTAATTTTTGTGATTCTGGAACGGAGTGTTGGCGATTAATTTATGTGGAAGACGTGCGAGGGAAAACTCTGTTCGCACACAGCAAGCCAATTTTGAAGCTTCGGCCCTAAAGCCAACTATCAACTATCAACTCTTGGAACAAATTATATTCTTCCATTCTTTTTGCAGAGATAAGGTCGCAGTTTGATTGTTTGCCAAATGGGGAACCTATTCCTGGTATTTCTTATGCCAGATCTTCTTCTTCTCCTTCTCATCCACACTATTCCTTTGAGGAGACTCTTCCTCATGAAGAGCCTTTCCTCCGTTATAGGTCGAGGTCTCCTCCTCCAAGGCGTTCTCCTCCTGCCAAGGCCGTCAATTTTTCTTCAATCAAGCTGCCTTCTCCTGACGGGAGAAGATGTGGAATTGAACAACTAAGATCTATACGACTCATTTCCCGCATCAATCGGCAACGAACATTCGAACTTCAAATATACGCTTTTCCTACCAACAAAAAAATCAAAGTAAGAAAAGGACAGAACATCTTCCAGCCTATATCAGGCCAAGAACAAGTTGTGTTATCAACATCCGATGGTCACATCTTTGCGATATTGAGGAATGAAAATTCCCTTAGTGCAATGTATAAATCTGTCAGAAGTGCGAATAGACGAGTTCAGATAAACATGTACACTAAGGCAGTTAACGTATTGACCAAAGCTGAAATAGCTGAAATTCCAGTTGGTGCCAAAAGCCCAATCAGGGAAAATTATTATGTAGAGTATGCGAATGTTACGTAAACCCCATGTTGATCGAATGTCTCAACATCATTAAGTATATCGAGTAAATGTTGAAATGAAGAATAATACATGTTTTCATCCAAAGCAGTCTTTCAAATTTCAAACAAAGATGGCTATTCAGATGTTAGCCACTGTTTTCTTCTTATCCATAATAAACTTCACAATTTGTTCCTAATTTCCATAGTTTCTACTTTTTCTTGTTTTCCAACTCCAATTCGCATGAAGTCATAAAAGTCCCATAAGATAATGTATTTTCATTATGGTTGATAGTATATTGTTGACGATGGCCATGGAGAGATATCGCTTCCATGTCGCACAATATATCATGTAATAAGAGTATAGTTTTTGAACTTTTACGATGAATAACGTCTCACGTTTAAGATTTGTTCATCGACATGGGTACTACGCAACACAGACGTGGCTGCAGTGCACATGAGATAGAAAAACGAATGCGCATACACATACTCAATCAGAGTGCTCCCTGCCAGCCTGAGCCCCTCCTGGTTGAGGATTACACGAATTGTTGGAAAATCCGATTTTTGATGTTCTTCCAAGTGTAGCATGGTGAAGAGTTTTATTGTCTCCCCAATAATTCCTTCTTTTTATTGAGACTTCATCTCTTTGGTGAAAAAATAATTTTTTTGGGTTTGAAATTCAAATGTTTCGTGGGAAATTTGTTCATATCCACTTTTTTTCATACATACATATATCAAAAGAAGCTTTAGGATTTCCCTGAGATTAACTGTCAAACAGGGTTCTCTGCATCCATTTGGAATGCTCTACGGCATATTTGCGGGATGCGGGTATGGTGCAGAGGTCACAAGCCAGAAAAGGCGTCACACTTCCAAGAGCGCCGATAACGAAGTCAATTATTTTGAATGAATATTCTCGATAGAGTCGGTGCAGCTGCTCCCTGATGTCCTCATTAGGGCCTAAATATTTATCCGGCTTTCCACGATATACTGTTTTTACTTCTGATGCTCTATTCTCACTAGCGTATGTTTCAAATTTTCATTACATATTCTTTTCTCTCATCCTTGACATAGGTTTATTTTTGGAACAACAGCTAAGTCATACATGTATCTGTTTATGCTTCGGTAAACCGCCTGCTGATTTCCACTTTTATCCTAACCTATAATAATGTAGGAGATCTAATTAATACTTATTGACATGCTGTTTTGCTTTCTCATTCACAATTAGACTGACTCATTGGCTTACCTGTGATTCATTTTCTACTCCTGATCAGAGTTCAAGCCCATTTTCTACCATAAAATCCTCACATTCCTTTTTCTGTGTTCCTTGTTCGCACAAAATGTCCTGCCTTTCTTGAGCGCACTGTACCTCGTTACTCCTCTTCCCCGAAATTCATTTACATCTCTGGTAGTACCAATCCTATCATCCATGGCTATATCATCGTTATGTGAAGAAGAGTACCGTCCGTTGCATCATGGCTCGGTTCTTCCATATTTTTCAAATAGAATAATTTGCTGATCCGTTTCGATTCTTATCTTTTTTTTATGTACTGCTCCTAAGAAAGAACATCGCTGATAGACAACGATGAACATCGAAAATTACAAGACTTAAGGGCATGTATCTTCATACACTACTTCCGGATAAGATGACACAGAATTTCAGTAGTTGCGCCATTGCCTGCTATGTTCAATTGCTACTAACCTTAGATTCATATCATCTCTTGTTTAATTATTATTAAGATGCCAAAGGCCTAGAATGCTAAAAAAAAGCTGCGAGATTCCTCAGGTTCCTTCACCTAGCATGAATTTTCAAAGACCCTAGATATAAGAAGGTTTCGTCGTTGATAGCCACTACATGTAAGGTATGTAGCTCTACAGCTCAGGTCCGAACTCTGTTGTGCGACGCACAGTGGTTCAAGATCCGGAATCCCTGGCGAAAATTCAAAGAGTAATTAATTATGACTTCTTGAGTTTTTCTATCACGTTTTTTGCGTCCCTGATTTCAAAAATGATATTAAATATTGGGAATTATAAATGGCGGACCCAAAATGGCGGACATGTTTCAGAAAAACATATTCACAATAAGGAAAGAGATTGTTTAAAATATTATTTTCTTTTATCCTCATTTATTATTTGTTCACAGCTAAAAAGGTAAAGCAAAGTTAAACTTCTCAGGGAAAACCGAAACTTTCTAGCACTTATCTAAGAGAAAATGGTTATGAACAATGATAAATTGTTTACATAAGTATGTTTCTTAAGGCGTATTAATTATTACCTCACTTAGTGAAGAGTGGGCAAAAAGCTTTAAAGTTAGGAAAAACCTCAAGATTTCAGCACTAGTCTAAGAGAATATAGCCATTAACGATAAGAATTTATTCAAACGATCATTTTTGCTAATATAGTTAAATAATTACCTCAAGTAAAAATTGGACGAAAAGTTAAAGATTTCAGAAAAAATGCAACTTCGTAGAAGTGTTCTAAGAGAATATTGTTATAATTTATATCATATTGTTTAAACGATTTTTTTATTCAACGTTATTTGATTATTACCTCGCTATAACAAAAACACTAGAAATAAGTTGGGAAATTCAGAAAAAAAACTTGACTTTCTATTCCTTTTCTAAGAGAAAGTTGCTAAAAACAACGATAAATTGTTTTACAATTTAAAGAAACATCCAAGTATCAGTCCTAAGTGGAATTTCGTGTATTTGAAACAATTTGCGTTGAAAAAAAAACGCAAAAAAATCATAATCAGCGCCAAAAACTCGAAAACCCCATTTTTTCACTCATGGTGATTTTTCGAGACACAATAAAACAGACTTTCGGGGGTGATATTTGGAAAGTATTGTTTTATTTGCATCCGGTGAATAATTGTGAAGAAAATGGTGAATTTCGAACTCGATTCACCTATATTGAGAATCCTGAATAAAATTTACAAAAATGTCTTTTTTTCTTATGGGAAATACGTGTTGAACTTCATGAGGCTTGCGTCACCTCTAAGTATTATTTTTTTTCAAAATAAATTATACTTTTATTTTTTCTTCGATTCAAACAAATCTCCGGGATTTTGCATTAAAATTCGGAAAAAAAATTCTAATGCATTTTTGGACCACCCTAGTAAACATTCCCACGCGGTCCTAGAAAAAGCGCATCCATTTCTATGAGGGTACCCCGGGGCAACTTTTTGTAGAGGCATTAGAAAGTTTATGAATTTTGGCTATCAAAACAGAAAACAACAGCGCGCGCACTCGCATCCAAAAGGAGAATTCACTGAGGATATTCCTGAATTTTATTTAAAAAAAAAAAAGAAATTTCGGAGGGGTACATTTCACTCTCAATACCATAAATATACTTGTTCGAAATGCAAATGCGGATACAAGCAACGATTATACGGACCCTTAGCAATATCCTCCATGTCACCTCATCTCTTTCTGGCGCGAACTCACAGAATAACAACATTTTTCGTCGAACTCTCGAAACTTGAGAAACAAACTGATGGGCGCGTCTTCGGCGAAGAGTCAAGTTTGAGTGTCCGCCACAAGGACAGTTTTGTATATATTGAATTGTGCCTCCACAAAATAATGCTCCAATGCCCCCTACACAAGTATACATGAACATTTATATTATCCAGTAACTTCGAATTTTTGGGTTCTGGCCAGATTTTTGGGATCTTGAACCACTGTGCGATGAATCGGTCCAGTATATTAGAATTTCAAGCGGAATTCCATGAAGAGTTACGTTTTGAACATAATATTGTAATTATTTTGATCTGGTAATTCTCAAATCAAATGATCCATGTTAAGAGGTAAACGCCGAAAAGGGATGCTTCTATGCTCCAGAGCATAGAAGTAATGCCGAAGGAATTAAGAAGGGAGTTGCGTAGGGCCCTGAAGGAAATAAGGTTACAACGAGGAGAGCTGATGGAGGAAGTTAGAAAAGTAATAGAAGAATGAGATGAGTGGGACAGGGCGTGGAAGGAAGAAAAAGAGAAAGTCTGGAAGAAAGTTGAAGATATAGAAGATCGGCAGAAAGAAAGGGGGGTGAACAGAATTAAGGAAATGAAAGACATAGAAGATAGGTTGAGCAAACTAGAGGCAAAGGAGTTAGAAAGGAACCCTAAAATAAGGTTCAGCGAAAAAACAAAAGAACATAAGGTAAGACTGGATGAGGGGAATGGAATTCTACGTAATTCATAAGCGCTGATCGAGAGGAAAATAGAAGGAGAACAGAGAAGGAAAAAAAAGAACGTAGTGATCGAAGACTTGAAAGTCAACAGTGAATCAGGAGAGGAGGAGGTCAAGAGATAATTAAACGACATAGGAGCGAAAGTGCGTTTAGAAGGGGTTAGAAGAATAGGAAGATGGATGGAAGGAATTGATGACATGTATCTGGTGAGATTAGGGAGCGAGAAGGAAAGGTTTGAGATAATGGGCAAAAAGAACTTGTTAAAAGGAAGGAAGGAAAGAATAGGAGAAGACAGGAAATAAAGCGAAAATGGAGGATCAATCAGAGAGTATGAAAGGAGAGAGGCAGGACCAAGAAAGTATCAGAAGGGAGAGACAGGATTTGGGTTAACGGAGAAGTCATGACCTGGGACGAAGAGTTAGAAGGAATAAGACCTGGCCAAGGTTGGGAAAAGAATAGGTATTATGAGAACAAAAAAGGGGAGGCGTCGGGGTTTGTGCAAGTCGTAAACTAATGAAGACAATGACGAGGGAACTGGGAGGGGAAGGGAGAGACATAAAAGTGGCATTCTGGAATGTGTCGGGAATAAAAAATGAGGATAAAAGTTTCTGTGATGAAATGAAAAAATGGGATGTAATAATGATGAGTGAGACTTGAGCGGAGAAGAAAGAATGGTAGAGTATAAAAAAGACATTACCAAAAGGATATGAATGGGAGATGTATGAGGCAAGGAGAGATCGAGTAAAAGGGAGAGGGATGGGAGGCATGTTATCGGATGTAAGGGAGGACTTAATGGCAGAGCAGGGAGAAATGGAAGATAGGGGATTAAAAGATGGGATAGTGGTAAGAAGAATCAAAGTGGGAAAAGTAACGGTAGCGATAATTTCCATTTATAGGAGAAGAGGAAAAGATGAGGGGTGGAAAGTTATGGGAAATTAAATGGAGGAAAAAGAGAGAGGGCTGACTTCGATTGGGGGAGACCTGAATGCTTGGACAGGGGATCATGTGGGAGAAGTGTGTGATGAAGGGGAGAATGTGTTCGTAAGGAACTCAAGGCATAGGGAAACAGATCGGGAGGGAAGGGTACTGCTCAACCTGATAGGAAAGACAGGATGGTTTATCTGCAATGGCAATTCATTTGCAATGTCGTTCAACATTGATATTTAAGTACACATGTTGCTATAACCAACTTCAGCCTCTGTTTCGTAGACGTCGAACGCGTTGAACAAGTCAAACACGTCGGTGCAAGTTAAAACCAGTCTTTCAAAAGTGCACAATTTTTGAATAGAGAGACCAATTTGGATGCCACAAGATGGATTGCTCTCGCAAATGTAAGAACTTTCAGCTACGTAAACTATCAAAGTGACTGACAAAGATTGACATGAAATATGTTCAAACAATTGACTGCAGTTTTTAAATGTTGATAATGAGCCCACGCTGATGAAAACAGAGTTTAGAAAAAAGTCTTCATAGATCAGGCCTTATTTTTTTATCTAAATAATGAATAACGAACATCTGCAAAACATATCAAAAATTGAGCTGCCGAAATTTGTCAGTTTGAGCTCGAGGAATTTTTCCCCGCACATTAGTTTTACAACGCACAGTGGTTCAAAATCCCAAAAAGCGGACCGAAATGGCTGACATTCTTCTGAAAAAAGTAGTTTATTCAGAACAATGGCCGACATTTCTGGTCTGCCATTTTCAATTTTGGATTTTTCACTTTATTTTCGGAATCAATTACACCAAATACCCCTTAACACTCATTTTTAAGTAAATGCATAGAAAATTTCATAAAAATGTCTACCGTTTTGGATCTGCCATTTTGAATGTTGGAGTTTTGACCTCACTTTTGGAATGAGCGATCCCAAAATCCCCTTAATACTCATTTCCAAGTGGATGCATGGAAAATTCAAGAAGAACGTCCCCCATTTTTGGTCCGCCATTTCGGAACTTGTTTTTCAACTTCATTTTCAAAATCAGCGACCCCAAGAACCCTTTAATACTCATTTTGAAGTAGATGCATGGATAATTTTAAAAAATTATCCGCCATTTCGGGTCCGCTATTTCGAATCTCCGATTTTTGCCTCATTTCAGAAATATGCGCCACCAAAACACCAATGAATTATTATTTTAAATCAAAAAAACAAAAATATTATTAAACTTCACGTTAGTGGCTATCGTTGTACGGAGCCGTTTTCTCAAAATAATTTTTTTTTCACAAAATGGTGGCGATCTCAATTTTGTTTTGTGCTCTTGACATTTTTTTATATTTTCGAAATGTCTCAAGAAATAGTTATTTTCAGAATTTCGAAAATCGGCTACGTGTAACGATAGCCACTATCGTGAAGATTATTAATATTTTTGGTTTTTCGATTTCAGATAATAATTCATTGCTGTATCGCTGCCACCAGATGACGTCATTTTTTTGATGTCCTTACGATCATTTAGATAACTTTGTGGATTTCCAATATTTTTCAATGAAAATTAACACCAACTTAGTTCTATACGTACCTAACAAATTGCTTCGTGTCCGATCCTCAAATGAGCATGCCTTCTTGCAGAAAAAAATTCACAAAATCGGCTATTTTTAGACCCGTCACAGTAGCATTCCCCCTTAATACTCATTTTGAAGTGAATGCATCGAAAATTGGAAGAAAATGTCCGCCATTTTGGGTCCGCAATTATGAATTTTGGATAATTGACCTCATTTTCGACATCAGCGACCCCGAAAACCTTTTATGGGTACTCCAACGAAGTGAAATATCGAAATTCTGATTTATGGCCAGCTTTTTTGGATTTTGAACCACTGTGCGTCGAGGGAAAACCTGTTTTTCTGTACCGATTTCGCTTTCCACTCGCTCATCCTCATAGCAACCTTAGTTCTAAAAGAAACAGGATTTTTCTCGTAATCCCAATTCTCACTATCTCCCAGTATTTTATTCTACCCCTACCTCTTACACGATGCTGAAAATTCTTTTCTCTTCTCTACTCCGAAACATGTA
Source organism: Neuroterus valhalla (assembly GCA_011762715.2). NCBI lineage: Eukaryota > Metazoa > Arthropoda > Insecta > Hymenoptera > Cynipidae > Neuroterus > Neuroterus valhalla. The sequence goes on from WSXT02098433.1 coordinate 9,003, forward strand.
TCAAAATTATGTTCTTCTCTTCTTTTGTTTCTCTCTAGTTTTTTTATTTTTACTTTTCTGTCTCTCAACGTTCTCAGACTCCCTAATTCTGTATTGTTTTTCTTTGTTTTTGCACGCGTAACCTTTTGTATGAAATTCTAATGACCTCCAGCTATTCTTCCTCTAACTTTTCCACAATACATTTTCCATTGCTTCTAACCCCACCAACAAGAATGTTCTCGTCCACAACCTCATGATTCTTCACTGTTATTTCTTCTTCCTCCTAAAATGTTGGCGTAATTGAACTCTTCTTTCATCCCCTTGGGAAATCTTCACCAGAACATATTCTTCCCACTTCTTTTTCAAACTTCGATTTCCATTTCAGAATTACAAATTACATCATTTGCCCACAGATGACCTTAAGTATGACTTCTCAGCCCTTAAGTCGAGTGAACAGATCTGAAATTGCTGTGGATTATACCAGAAACTATGCAACGTGGATAATTCTGATAGAATCAGCACATGACACGATGCTCTGATTGAATTTTCAACTTATGTATACCAATGTACTATGAAACAAATATGATCATCTCTTCCTCTTTGCAGGAATAAGTTCACAGTTCGATTGTTTACCTAATGGGAATCCTATCTCAGGTATTTTCTGGGCCAACACTGCTTTCACTCCTAATGAGCAACATTCTCCTGAGAGGCCTCTCCGTTCCAGGTCTCGGTCTCCTGCTCAACGTCCTGCGTCTACCGCGTCAATTCTAGTTTCTCCCGTCAGACTCCCTTCTCCTGACGGGAAAGGATGTGGGATTGAACAACTAACCTCGATTCGACTCTTTTCTTCAAGAAATCCTCAACGGATATTCGAGCTCCGAAGGTACATTTTCCCTAACAATAAACGACTCAGAGTTCCTACGGGACGAAACACTTTTGATCCGATCTTGAATCAAGAACAAATTGTGTTATCATCATTCGATGGTGAAATTTATGCTATATTGCAGGATGAAAATATTCTTAGTGCAATATATAAATCTCTTAATAGTAAAAATAGAAGAGTGCATGTAAACTTGTATAACGGCACAGTAAACGTAATGACTGCAATAGGAACCGCTTGTAGACTTCGTATAAACTACATTCCGTCAAAACTATTACTGGATTTATAGGATGTAGGAATATATCATACTTTTGTATGTCATTCCGAGCAGTCTAATGCATTTGAAACAAAGATGGCAATTCTTGATTCTTTATTGTGTAATGATATATACATATAGATATATATTGTAACCCTCCTAATTGAGTGTACTTATTCAATCACGGATGATGTAATTCAATCAACCAAGAGAAATAATTTCAATTCAAAGAGGAGGAAAGGGGGATCACGAGAGTGAGAATCATGTCATAATTATAAGAAACACAAATCCTGTTTATTCAAATAAATTCTCACTAGCTTAATATAGTACCTTTCTTAGGTCCCTTTTCCAAATAAGAAACTAATCGTCAGCTCGACGCTGAGAGAAACATTGATAATGGACATCATTGGACTAAATATAAGATTATATGAATTGTACACAGAGCAAAGAAAGTTAGGGTCAGTACATACAGAAGTAACACGTTAATAGATACGCTCGATAAAAGTACAATCGGATCAATGCTCATCAAAAGCAAGACTATATTTGAAAGCGGTTATTCTTGTTTCAACACAAAAAAAAACTTTGTCCTGGCATAGGCTAGGGCAACAAGTCTTGACGCGTGAGTCACTTACTTGATCTCACTTGGACATGTAAATCCCTGCTGTTCAGGTCTATTCAAATGACATAAAGAACCTCAAGGAGATTCATCTTTCGAATTCGATATATTCAGAAGATATTATGATATTATGTTATGCTTCAGAAACACTAATAATAAAATTGTGATATCTTCTCGTGGAATTATAAGTCCTCCCATGACAGGAATGGTATGGGGCCAAGGTACAAGGCAGACCTCGCCCCGCTCCTTAGATTCCTTCCAAAGTTTGTCCTTTGATGAAAATTTTGAGACTGCATCCCTGAGTTTGCGACTGAAAACCCCTTGATCCTTGAATTCGTCTAGCATCTTACTACTATCAGATCTTTTCAGTAGAGACTCACTAGCTTGCACAATCTAAAATCTCCTGTCTGCTAGTAATCCTTTGAAAATTTTCCTATGTGTGCTTGTAGTTGTTAAGTTCTTCGGAATCAAACAAATTGGCCTATAACGAAGCCATCGAACGCGTCCTCAGGTTACGGATAGAAAGTCCCTATGTCGAGGGTTCCTGCTGAGTTTGGTTAAAAAAGCTAATAAGCAGTCGCAGACAGTCTAGCTATGTTCTCGCAGGGGGAACCCACAAGTCAAGGCATACGAAACCGTGCTGAAAGCTGCTTGGCAACGAGGAGTTGTTACGGGGTGGCAAACCCTTCCCTAGCTGCTCGTGGGAACAAGTGTTACAAAACCGTGCCGCCAACCTTCCGCGAATGAAAAATATACACGGAACGCTTTGACTGCTGCAAAAAAAAGTCGAAGACAAAGATCAGAGCATGGCAATAAGACCAATTGCTGAAACAAGGCATCCCTCAAGAGACGATGGCGATTTTAGGACAAGGAGAAAAATTAACAATAGGGTTCCTCCCAAACACCATGATCTGGCTAAAATGGATGGTACCCATCGTGAGGATCTTTCGGAAGATCCCGAAATCTGGACCAAAAGTTGTTCAGTTTATGATGAAGCGAGAGCTTTAGCTGATTCAAATCGAAGGTCCGAACCAACGATTGATGAAAAGACTAGAAAGCGCTTGCATCAATGGGGTTAGGCTGGGCAAGACAAAATGCATCTTGTATGCAGTGTGCAAAGGACTATATGAAATCCGGTAAGTCTTTCACGGCAAAGGTCCGAAAATCTTCTAATGGAATGAGGGTCCATCATCACACATTAAAAATTTCAGAACTGATGATCATCAAGCAGCACATTGTTAATAGAATACGAGTACTATATGACGCAAGAAAGAGAATTAGAAAGCAGGAGGGATGGGTCAGGGAGAATAAACAGTTTTTCGCTGACTAATCGCGCCTCTCAAGCGATCCTTCTGTTTTTGTGAAAAACACACCAAAGTCTAAGGAAGTCAAGACATTTAGGAAAGAGATTAACGGAATAAAGCATCCATTGACTAAAGGTGCAAAGAACATCATACGTTCTACGGAGCTGTGCAATCACCTCATAACATCTGAAAAGGATCACCTACCACTCACCGCTAAGGAGATGAAGAAGACATTATGGGTCACGAAGAACTTCTCCGCTGCTAGTCCAGATTGTATAATGAACTTTTGGTGGAAGAAGTTGACTTCTACACACCAACATGCGTTCCACATTTGTACCTAACATTTGAAGTCAGAGATTTCTATTCCGTAGGAGCTGGTGTTAGAACTAACCGTACTCCAACCGAAGAGAGACTTGTCCAACCCAAAGCAATACGTGCCAATAACTTGTCTGCAGATGTTATATAACATCATTACATCCATCCTGAATGAGAGGTTGTTCGGATAATTGGAACTGTATGGAGTTACATTTACGTACAACGAGGATTGAAAGGAGGTGCAGCAGGCTGTTAGGAAAACCTGCTAATCGACAGGAGTATTTGTAAAGACGCTGCAAACCACAAGCAAAATCTGTCGATGGCCTGGATTGATTACCACAAAGCTTTTGAATCAACTTCCCTTAAACTTATTAGCTGTCTGATGAAAAGCTTTAAGGTTCATTCACATATAGTAAGATGCATAGAGAGGTTAATTCTCTTCCAGGAGACAAGATTCCTGTCCTCTTCTGCATTACGCTATTGCTATCATCTCTCGCACTTTGCGATTCTCATGTGTACTTTTGTGGCGGAACAAATGTTCGTGAGCATGAGGTCACTCATAAAATTCATTTGGATGATTCAAAGATCTATGTTTCTGGAAAAAAGATATCCTAGGTTTTCTAAGTTTCGTCGAGGGGTACACACGAGAAATCAGTATGGACTTTGTATTAGAGGAGTGTGGTAAGATTTATCTGAAGCGTAGATGAACAGCAGGTGAGATAAAGATCCTGAGATTTCTGACGGGAGTGCTATGATACACCTAAGCGCCGAAGAGACCTACAAATACCTGGACGGGCCTCAAAGCCGCATTCAGGATATCACATTAGTGGAGGAAGTTTTCCGAAGCGGACACAAACACCATCTTCGACAAAGTTGGTCATCCAACCTGATACCGTTGAACAAGATATCTGCGACTAACATTTTTGCGAAAATAGTTCCACTTTATTCGTTTGAGGTATTTCCGTGGACGGAGGATGAGCTAAAGGCCCTTGATATCACGTAGTGATCTACGTGCCCTATACGTATTAAGAATGTTCACGAGACGCTCTGTACCTATCGTTAGGGACTTCGTGGCGTAAAATGTGGCTACGGTATACTTATATGAATAGGACAACATCCTAAAACGCGAAAATGGAACGCTTTCTGCTCTTATAAAGAACAGATGGTTTAAGGAAAGCAAAGGTTGGCTTATGTGCCAAAGACAGTTCGTTAACAATTCCAAGGAAGTTTTCGTCCATTTTATTGTCATTGAGCTATTTCATACATAGGCTCTCAGGGAGATAGAGTAAATCGTTGATAACAAGGATTACCTATTCCACAATAATTAAATGTTCACGGCAATAGTTTCTATCAAACCCTTGGAACCTAACATCAAACTTCTTGAAAAACAGGAACGAACTGTGTTCGTGATAGAACTTTCGGGTCCAACCGAATATAATATTAAAATCATAAAGATCTGGAAAATAAGCATGAAGATCTCAGTTAGAGTGACTGTACCTTTGGTACCTTCGTGTCCTGAAGAGACATTAGTGTTTTTCTGGCTTTTCGCGGTGATTCTTTCATGCTGGGTTGACACTTATCTTCTTGTCGCGAGACGTAGCTATAGAGATAGTTTAGGGTTCAGTTCAGGGGTAGTTTGCTCTTCTACTGAGAGCTAGTGTCATTTTTCCGAATGACAGACGCTCTTCAGTGGAGCCTGCGGTGGTTGTTAGGACAATATCTTATTCATATATATGTAAATTTACATGAATATTTGAATATCATATAACTTCATACACACTCATAATATTAGAAGCCTACAATGAATAAGGTTATTCTTAGAAACCAAAGGATTTTCATTATTTCCATAAACTTAGTATAAAACTAAAATCTCTGGAATGACAAGGGATATCTATGTTCTATTCTCTTCCTTCTTGCAGATGTATGTTCGCAAATAGATTGTTTACCTGATAGAAAATCTATTCCTATCAATTTTCGAGAGAAAACTCATTCTCTCTCTCATTGAAAACATTCTCCATGGATGTTTCGCCTTCCTTCTTCTTCCTTCCAGTGCCATTACGGTTCTTCTCACAAAACTTTCTCCTGATGATAGATTAGAATGTAAAATTGGAAGACTGAGATCGATTTGTATTATTCCTTTCAGGATTTTAAGGGCATAACGAATCAAAGTGAAAAAATACTATGAATGGACACCTGAAATAGAAGAATCTCAAGTTGGTGCACGTAGCTAAAGTAGGTAAAATTCTCATGTTGAGAGTTGAAACTATATGTGAAACTTATTTCAACTCATTTTTCAACAACAGTTATTCGATATCGGCAATGTCAAACTGAAACATGATACTGTTTGTGATTCAAAACACATTCTTACCTTTCAAAGAAACATGGTGATCCTTCTTTGGACAAATTGATCATTTCGGGATCCGTTGGATGCCCCTTTTCCTCCGTTTTGTCACATTCCCGAAGCGTGCACAATCTGGATGTAAAAACACAATGCGTGAATTATACTGTTTGATTTTTGAAAAACGTAGATAATTTTTTTATAAATGTGATATTCATCGGATGAATCGATTTCTAGGGACTCCACCTCATCAATGCGTAATGAAATTTGTGAATAATAAATATATATCTATGGAATATATATTACGTAGAATACTGGTTCTATTTTCATTTGTTTATAGCATTGCTAAAAAAACTCCATCGAGTGTATCTAATAATGATAAGTATCATAAATTTCATTCAGTTTTCATATAATTGTGGTAAGGTGAATTATTCAACCATCGTTGATAAAAATTTGGGAGCTGCAGAGTTTTACGTAATGTAAGATAAGCGTGATGTTGACAGTACTATTAACGGGCATATTGTGTCCATCACCAAGGCAGAGCACCGCATTTGGGAACATTTACAGATGTAGATCTTGTTGCATTCGTTTCTCGTAATGCTTTCTCGGATTTCAGGCGCACAGATATACAGACCTCCAGGCGTATGCGGATCGTTTAGCGAGTGGCTTTTGAATGGTATGAAGTTCGAACGAAGTGAAAAACAATATAAATGATTTTTTCATAAAATCGTGTAGAACTCGGGCCACGAATCAAAACGACACGAAAAGAAAAGATGATACATTGGCCAATCTGGTCGTATAGTGTGGAAGGAATACTGATATATATGTCATTTTATCTGTCAAATAAAACTGAAGAATGCTTAGCTGCTATGCTTTGCTAGTAGAATTATTCTCGCTTCGGGATCGCGGAAACCTAAACCATATACTGATACCAATACCTTGCTCTACTGGATATCCTTCTAATTCTCACTGATATTTGGACTCATGATAATCCTAAAGATGCATATCCATATTTTCTGCCATGCTCTCTCGATTCCTGATTATTATCCAGACGGACCATTCATGGCGTAGTAAATGGTCTTTTTGCATCTTAGAGGTCAGACCGCATGTTGTGAATTGGACATAATTTTACTAATTTTTGTGATGGTTCCATCAATTAACGAACTTTTTAATTGTGTTTTAATTATGTTAGTACAAGCAATCATTTTTTGGTGTATTCATGCGTTAGGAGTTGAGAAAATAGTCAACAGCAGTTATTTGGTTATCTCTTCCATCCGCAATAATCCACCTGAGCAAGCATCCATCAACACTGGGGTGAACTACGCTCGACCCATGTGCGCACAACCAAAGGACGAGGTCTTCATTCTTATAAAGCCTGGATTTGCATTTTTGTATGTTGTGCTTCACGCTCAGTTCACCTCGAGTTGGTTTCAGGCTACACTTCAGAGGCATTTATAGCTGCTTACATACATTTTACTTCTCGTCGTGGTCTTTGTCGAACGTTATCAAGTGACAAGGGTACAAATTTTGTGGAAGCAGATCGTCAATTACAGAAAATGTTTTCTGAAGCGTCAACAGGGTTCGCTTCGATCAGATGATCCAGTGGACATTTCTGCCCTTACGCGCGGCCATTTTCTGATAGGAGGTCCGCTGAATGTAGTTCCAGAACCATCGCTTACGGAAGTTCTTCCAAATAGATTGACTCGCTGGCAGCTGATTCAGCGAATGGATGATCATTTTTGCAAATGCTTGTCAGCTGGATATTTGGAACATCTTTGGCCTCGATCCAAGCGGACTACTTCATTACCATCCATACATACTGGAGATTTGGTTCTCATTCGACATAGGAATCTTCCACTTACTCAATGGTTTATGGGTCGGGTTCTACAGCTTCATCCTGGCAATGATGGCTTTGTTCGGGTTGTCACTCTTGATTGTCCAATCGGCAAATTGTGTCTCCTCCCACGTGCGTCTCAAGTTCAGTAATCGCGGATTTATTCCGTCTGTAACAAAGGTGGGCGAGTATTAATTTTCCTACTTTCATGCCCACCCGGTTTTATCTGTCTCGTACACATTCAGAGATCATTCAAATTAGAGTGTACTACGTACGCACATACACAGTCTCGTTGCTTGGTTTCCAAATTTCTCTTGTCGTAGAGTAGGTCCGCGTTCGACAAGCAGCAAGTTAAAGTGATTTCATATTATACGTTCTCGATTAATTTTAGTCTAACTGAAGTGCTGTGGTTTTTCATTGAATTGGCCTAACATGCACACCATCCTGCCAGAAATGACTAGTCGTGACTTAAGTATTTTTCTCTTGTTTTCTGAAACACCGCAGGAAGCTGAAGCCTATATCGCCATACAGGAAAAAACTATCATATCTTCCTCGGGTTTGAATTTTTTCATTCATACTGACTCATGCTTGACGATTCAGCTGCTCAGTTAGAACGTGATGCATTGTAATAAAGAGTATTTCGCACATTAAGTAAGTAATCGGATCAAAGCTATACAATAATACAAATTACAATAGGGCCTTGGATAGGGCTGACACTTCTATTGACCAGAAGCAGGCCTTGAGAGGATAAACAGCGAAACACAAAGCGTATGAGGTCAATTGATATTTGATGTGTACCGGAAACAAAGTAGGATGACTTTGAAATGGAAAAGCCTAAGAATAGATCCGAACTATGGTCAGGAGCATATCATGGATTACATGATTGCTAAGATGTCCATCTGACTATGGATGAAAGAGCAACACAGCATGTTTACCAGTATGAATGTGTATGCCCTAGATAACTATGCGTTCAAATGAGAGTAGCAATCAGAAGGCTATTTTGATTGTTTAGAATACTGGGTTCTGGAACAAAATGATCCACCCGTTTATGTACTGCAAGGTCTAATGTCACAGTATCACTAACTCCGCCATCGCGAATAAGACACTGGAAGGGTTAGTATTAAAGGGAGTTATGAAAGGTACTCATAAGGCTGTCATCGTGAAAAAATAACCCCAGTTCAAGAGAAAAGGGAGAGAAGAATCAAAAACCCCTGAATCAGACAAAACTGAGGAGAAAGCATTTCCATAAACCACTATACTGCAAAAAGCTGATAAATGTAAGGGACATGGTAAGAAAGATGTGGAAAAGAATTGAGACAATTACAATGTTCTCAAGATGTGAAGATGAATTTCAGACTCGTGAGAAAAATTAGGTTTACTTGAATAAATTGTAGAGGTTACAAAGCAGTGGGGCGTTGCACTTCCTCAAATTCAATGTCGTTGTGGTCCGGGGACAAGAATACGATCATAAACATATTTCTTTCCTGTTTGTCAGGTCTCATATATTGAATGGTGAACAGTCATTCAGCACTTCTCGTTCCAAGCAAGTGCTTCTATCTTAACTACAGCATTCAGTAGGGCCGGATCGCGGGCAACACCATGAGAGCGACGGACATCATTTTTTATTGCTTGACAATTACCGGGAGTGTATTTCTAAGATTTGTGACGATGTGGGTCGTATCCAAAAGAATTTGAAACACTGAAAATTTCAGACGTTAGAATGTGTAGTATATACGCGTTATTTTTGCGGGTAAAGCCAACATGCACCGACCACTTGACCTGATCCATCGATTAGAAAGCTCAAAATTTGGGATATGTCTTGAAAATAGGAATCAGATAAGGAAAATTTGATATCCTAATCAGATAGCAAAATATTAAATTGAAAGAATAATCGATAAAAACTTTCTCTGAAAACTAAATGTTTCTGCACTCAGTCTGGAAAGTATTCCAGTATCTTAGAAAGACACTACACTCACAACATGAGGCATTAGGCAGAACAAGGCATATGCATACCCGTGCATGACTGCTCTCTGCATCCATCCAGCGAATGCCACAACATATTCCTGGCACACAGGTATGACTTTAAGGTTACTAACCAGAGAAGGCATCACACCTCCACGAGTACGGATGATAAGAACAACTATTTTAACCAAATATCCTTAATGATACCGCCGCAGGTGTTCCCTGGGATCTCTTGTCCTCTTATTTTTCTCAATATCCTTGCCTCTGATATTTAAGTCAGCCAGGGCCGAAAATTTGATCACGAGGATAGTTCGGTCACGTTTGTCATGGAGCAGAATGTCGGATCTTGTCTGTTGGATACGGACTGTTGTTGAGAAAATGTAGTTCCAATAGGTTCAGCACTCTTTGTTTTCAACGAAAGACTCTATCCCCTTTGGAGTGTCTGGCAGGACAGGGTCGTGGCCAATAGCGTATGAGCGACAAAGATGGTGGTTTCCGTGCGTCACCTTGTCTTTATATTGTTCCAGTTAGTTCCTGGTCTCCACTTTTTGTACCCGTGCTTTGAGAAGTCAGGCATCTTGATAGAGTAATGCACGGTCCTCACTTATGATGTTCAGGTTGAGGCCACGGTTTCAGTTGCCTGCCCTGCGACTTTTTAAAGAACGCTCCTTCTCCACTCACTTCGTCGTTCCTGACTTTTTCCAGGACAGGATTACTTCCATTGGTGATTATATGAGAAGTACTAAGGATGGACCGGTCGCAGACGAATTAAAAATGGTCGAGTCCGCGTTCGCCTTCACGACGATACAGAGAGCATCTACAAGATGTTTTTTCCCAGGATTATACATCTTTACGTCATCCATATAAAACATATGAGTGACCTCATTGACACGATCATTAGTTCCGCTACAGAAAAAAACTCATGAGAATCGCGAAGTGACAGAGATACTTGCAACAGTATGATGCAGAAGAGGAGATGGCTCATTGCTTCACCCTGAATTACACCCCCCTGAAAGTGGACGCTGTTGGTTGTCACGCGATGTTTTCCAGAAGTAATAGTAAATCTGGTCTCCCAAAAGGGCATTAATCTCTTTATGCATCCTACTATATGTAGACGAACCATCAAGCTTTTCCACAGACAAATGATAGGTCTATGGGAAGTTGAATCAAAAGCTTTTTGGTAATCAATCCAGGCCATCTTCTTTCGATCCTCGTTGTTTGTAAATATCACTGCGTACAGGTCTGAACATTCGAATTGGCCTGTAGTTCTTTGGATTGGAGAATTTGGCTTTCTTCGGTAGGAATACAGTTCGTCCTAACGCCAGTCACTGCGGAATGAAAATCTCTGACCTTAAGTATGAGATAAAGATGCCATCCATTTCAGCCAGATCAAAGGGATTAGAAGGAACCTGAATGTTAAAGTTTCTCCTCGTCCTGAAATCGCCATCGTCTCTATAGGGATGCCTTATTTCAGCAGTTGGTCCTAATGTCGCTTCCTGATTTTCATCCGCGGCTTGTTCTCGCAGTGGTGCGGGAAGCATTCCACGTACATCTCTTGTTCGCGATGGAATGGATTTCTTACTTTTGTTTCATTTTGCATGATAGATTATTCAATTCTCATTGACGTATGAATTTTAATAGATTCTGAAGAATATTTTTCCCCTGCTATGTTTCATACGCGATACATATATAAAAAATCTAAAAGATTCCACTACAGCATAGTTTTATTTTCATAAGTACGCAATCTTTGCGTAATTTTCTTCAAGAGATTAGAAATGTTTGAAGGCAATAGTAACAAGCCTGCTGTAAGGTCATTGTACAACAAATATATCCAATAAGAGTTTGAATCACATATTGTATCTGCGATAAGGGGAAATATCTTCTATGGATATTCATAATGAGAGTAAGTCAGAAAAAATAGAAACTTCTGCCTCTACTTATGAAAAATGGAGTTCGCTCATACTCTGGTCTTCACCTTCGCAATCATCGTCAATTCAATTGGTAAATTTGATTATACGTTTATTATATTTGGTGCATGGTTAAGCTTCCGAAAAGTAACAAAATAAATTCGGAAATTATCTACATCGCTAGAGTTTCATGAAAAATACTGAACTCTACACGTCATAATCTTTGGTACATTATCATGGCTCTATCGCTTTGCTGTAGTCATTGCCCTATCGCATCACTTAACTCTATCACTTACAAACATCGAATTTTATCGAACTGTTTCAATATTAAAAAATTTTTTTTGTATTATTTCCTTCTACCTTCAAACTTCAAACTGTTACATTTTCCTTTGGCGGATGCATCTTCTTTGGTAGACTCATGCCTTCGGTTGGGAAATAGCTATTTTGTTCAGATATTTTTTTGTCCAAATACTATTCTTTCCAACTGAGGATTCACAAACACTGTGGTTGGTTGGAAATTGACCTATTTCCACTTTTCTAGAAAATTTGTATTCTCGAATTGAAAATTCAAGTTTTCATATAAACTCTTTTCTTGGGGGCTTCGCCTCGCACATATTTTCCTACATTCTGCCAACCTTGTATTGTCAATTTCTGCATCCGCGGTTCCTATCTATTTCTCATCTACTATGACTTATTTGCTATTCCTTATCAACTATTTACGTTAGTCACAATCCCCTTCTGCCTATTTCCTTTCCTCCTTACACATCTACCTTGCTCCATTCCTCCTCCTTCCTTCTCTTCTTCTCCATCTTACCCAACACCCCCTTCACCCAAGCAATCGCTCTATTCTCCTCTTTTCCATGCAGAATTATGTCCATCCAAATTCCACTCATTCCCACCTCCTCGCATTCTTTCAAACACTCTCCCCTCTTCCTCTCCTTTCTTACACGAATATCATGCTCTTTCTTTAGGCCTAATCCGTCCATACTTCTCAGTATAACTCGATCTTCTCATCCTCTTTTCCCATTCTGGCTTGCTTCTCTCCATGCCGTTCCGTGACTCCTTCTCACTTTATTCTCTTGCAGACCATTTTTTCGAAAATCTTTTTTTCTCTTATCCTTCATCTTCCCATCTCCTCTTCTGTTCTCCTTCTTCCACCAACACTTTCTCACTAGCCTACCTCTCTTTTCTTCCAGGAATTTCTTATCATACTTTCACATGCAAGTACCCGTAAAAATTCCCAAACTCGTTCTCCCTGTTCCTTCATCACAATTTAATTAGGTTTACTCTTGTTCGAACCACCTGATATGTCTTTTCTGATCCTTATTCACCTCCTTGCTTTCCTCCCACTCCCACACTTTCACTCAATACAGAGGTGCGCTCATCAAAAGGGAGTCAAACAGCTTCATCTTCCTTCCGAAGTCATCAACAAATGAACATTGCCTTCTTCACTCTCTCCTTTATCTCTCCATTTACATGTCCATTTCTCCAGAATAGGAAACTCAGGTACACAAACTCTTGCACCTTCTGCACCACCGTACCCTTCCACTTACATTCTTCTTGCTCTATTACTGCAGAGCTTTCAACAAACTTTCATAACCTCATAACGATTTAATGCTCCAATATCTATAACATGAGAACTCGTTTTTTTTATCGAACTTCATTTTTGGTTTTCATGTAGTTTTTATTCTTATGTTCAACATATGCATGATGAATTCCTGTCTGAAATATCCGGAATCATCTTCGAGACCCAGCATACAACTGAGTTCTTCTCGAGTTCATAACAAACACCATTGTACTTCTGAAACGAATTCAATCCTCTCTCTTTCTCTTTTCCAGAGGTCAGTTCCCAGTTCGATACTCTACCTAATGGAGAACCCTTCCCTGGCTTTTCTTGTGCCAGAAATTCTACTTCTTCCAAAAGGAAACATTCTCCTGAGGGGTCAGTATCTCCCCAAGAGCTTTCTCTCCGTGTCAGATCTAGATCATCCCATTTGGAGCACCCTCTTTTTACCGGGGTTACTAGGACTCATCCCACGAAAGACATTAGGATTCCTGATACCGGAGCCAAATTGAATCCTGCTCTCACACTTCCTCCTCCTGACGAATTAGGATTTGGAATTGAACAACTTAGATTTGTTCGATTAATTCCCATCAGGAATCCGGAATACATATTAGAACTTCGCGAATACACTTTCCCTTCAGATAAACGAATCAATGTAAGAAGAACCCATAAACTCTTCATGCCGGTCCCGGTCCAAGAACAAATTGTATTAATAACATCGAATGGTGACATCTTTGCAATACTAAAGAGTGAGGGTTATCTTATTCCAATCTTTAAAAACATAAGAGGAGTCAATAGACGAGTGCAATTTAACATACACAATGGCATAGTTGAAGCATTGACTCCAGACGAAATGGAGGCCATTCCAGTTGGTATCAAAAGCTCAGTCAGTTCTAATTATCAGATAGTAAATGTGAACCACATGTAAGCCCTGCCTGACGACATTGCCCAAAACCATCAATTTGATTCTGGGGAACTTCATCTGAAACATGACATTTTTGGTGATCCCGTATTAGACGAGTCGGTCAATCCAACACACGTTGGATCTTTTTCAGCCTTCATGACCGTCATATGATAGAAATGTGAGCCATCCGAACGTGAACACGTCATACATGAATTACATTGTGCAATAGCATTTAATACATCAGGAGTATTTTATCTCAACAATGTATAATGAAATGAGGGCGCTATGAATAATCCTCTTATATGGAATTACATGAAACATCAGTTGTGTTAACTATGTTTACCTTACAATGCTGTCCTTTCAAAAAGTGCACCGGTAAATGCAATAAGAGTTATAAAACGGCACAGTCTTGTGTTGTTTGGGATTCTCATTTTGTAGTATTGAGAATCACGACATTCTCGCGTCTTTTAACTTTTTTTCGTGTAAACTTAGTGTTTCATTCGAGCCACTGAGTAAGTCGCCTTTGTATGAACAGTGCATCATAAATGCTCATTGTTTGTGGGCAGGTTCACGATGGTTCGTATAAATGCATGTTCCACATCCCTCAGCGCTGTTTTCACTTCCTTCCTCTGATTATATAATATTTGATGCTGGTGAAATTCTCAGAAGATCACATCCTCGTCGCTCAGGTTAGAAAGTCCGTTGTGCAGCACCCGTCGACATAAAAGAAAATCGCATTAGAGGAAAAAATTTCTGCAGAGATCATTTGAGGGTAACAAGAATAATCCTGGTTTTACGATCATTTACTTGTTTATAATTTATGTGCCGCTGCTGGCTTCCATCAGAGTCGAGATCAGATTCAATTTGTGGCTGTGGTTTCGCGGTATTCTGTGTCCTTCACAGGTCTTCTTTCGTTCTGAGTTCTCCCTGTATCAGCCGGTGAGAGTGAGGAGGCCACTTCCACCCAGGGCTGATGCTCGCGTTTCTCCTGCAGTCAGTTGCTCCTGATCCTTTGCGGGGACCAGTGTTTCCTCGCTGCGTCATGCGAGTGGACGATGGTTGTCTCTCCATCTCAGACTGCCCTGCAGGCAGACGGATTGCCTACTTGGATCAACATTGAACAGGTCGTACACTTCTATTTTTACTCATTGAGAACATTATTAGGCCATTTTTGGTTGACCGTCCAGATCGGGTCCATTGGAGCACCACGTGCTCTGATCGCCCAAGTCGTGCAGCGGTCGATTCGACTAGCGGGTGGCTGGGTGACCGCACATCGAGCTCACCCAAGGCGTCTGTAGCAGGATTCGCTCGTGGTCAGTCACACTGACAAGTTACTCAATGGCGAGTCCGTGACGCAATGCCGGTAGTCAAAGTAGCTACTAATCCATTCACTCTCTTTTCTGACATTATTCATTCAAGTAGCGTCCTTCCCTCGCTGCCCCACTAATATGAAACGTGTTGCATGATGAATCTTGTAACGTGGCAAATTATTGACCAGCCTTTTTTCCATTCTATATAAATGAATTCCGTAAAAAAATTCCGTTCTGGCTCGTGGCACGACACTCCAAGGGCATTTGTTAGGGTAATTTTCAGGATTTGAGGGCTCATGCGTTTTTTTTGGATTTTTTTCGTTCGCAACCTGCCTTTCTCTAACTTTGCTCGCAAACTTCGTTTGCGACGCTGTCTTTCTCCAACTTGAGAATCGAGATTCAAGTTGAATCTGGTTCCCGCCTGATCGTTTGCTGTCTCCAACTATCTCGGAATCTGAAGTGATTTCATCGGATTCCTCCAAAGCCAGGAACGGAGTCGAGACTTTCTTGAGCCTTGATAATGATTTATTCGCGTAGGAGAAAACCTTGTCCACGTCAAATTCTTTCAAGAAGGAATCGCTCTCACAACCCTTTTTGGAGCCTTTGACGTCAAGGCACTGGATGCGATTTTCCAGATCTACTTCAACACTCCCACAATGAGATGAGAATCAGGTCTGGTCATCTTAGATTTATTGCGGTTTATTGCCAATGCGGGTTTACTCGGTCTAGAGAGGAAGAGAGTCTCCTTATACCGCTAATGCTACGGATTTCTTTATCCCGAGTTTTCTTAATTCAATTACAGGCTCCATGTACGAAGCCGCTTCTGCACAACAGCGACGTGGTGACAGCAGAGAAGGCCAGCAGCGCGGACCCACCAATCCAATGGCAGCGCAACGAAAGCAGCCAATCATGCGAGACACTAAAGGCCCGCCCAAAGCAGTCGGGAGGACGCACTCGAGTCTCTACCTGCCACGTTCTCTTTCGTCCCGCAGCTCCGGCCGGAACGTCTTGGTTTTTCTCGCGAAACATTCAACCTTGTTAGCAGAGTCGTTCATTTAGAGTCAGTTATTTTATTGCAGAGGTAAGGTCAGTTGGATTTTGTAAGAGGAAGTCCTGCGGGATTCCCCGTGATCAGGCTTTTCTTTGTTTCAGAGATGTTTTATAGAGTTGGTTTTGCTGCCTGATCACGTTGAACCTCGCGGGTTCCCGAAGGTTCATTTGAATATGCTGACTTCTTATGATTGTGCAGTGAAAAAATCAGGGCTCCATTCCCCCTCTCCCCACTGGCCCCCTTCCGGCCAGTTAGAATTAGGTGTTACTCGCTCAGCTTCCCTGATTTTGTGTTTTGCTTCTGGCCACCCTCGTGTGCCGTATTGCTCAAATTGCTTAGAGAAAATTGTAGTTTCTGAAATTTGTTAAAACCATGTTATTTGCTAAAGATTTGTCTTTTCATAACTTGTCTGCCCTGGGAGTGTCAGCGGTTTGTTAGAGCCTGCTTGGTTTAGATAAGATCGTCCCCAGTTGCTTTCATCCAACTATCGTTTGTCCTGTTTGACTTATTACTTTTGCATTGTACCCTGGAAATAT
>WSXT02098445.1:0-11513 GCA_011762715.2 Neuroterus valhalla
ACACCAGGAATGTAACACCAGGCTCTTACAACTATACACCATCGGTGTGAAGTTGCATAAAAATTTTTTACAGTGCAGGTCCTTATGGAATTATTCAACATTAACTGCGGTTATCTTAAAACATTGTTTTTTGGTGTCATGACTTAGGGCACGTCTCATTCCGAATTCAATAGATCGATCAGGACCTAATTACTCTCAGAAAACTGATAAATTTTTGTTACGACCTTCGGATCTCGCGCTTCGTGCTCGATGGTATTCGGCCTGTGTATAAATGAAGCAAAAACTACTTGTCCTATCAAAAAGCGTACTCTACCAAATTTGTAGATCTTTTTTCGGTGCACAATTTTTGTTCAGTTAGATTTTCTCGTACCTTGCATAGTATGACCAAAAAATGAACCCATCTATTCTCCATTATTTTTTGTTACACCAAAATTTGAATCTTCGATTTTTTGAGCAAACTTAAACAGTTGCGAAGATCATCCTGGAGGGCTCCCAAAAAGAAAAATTTTTCTCTCTCAAACTCTTTTTCATATCTTGCGTTGTGTGCTCTTCGATTTTTCATTCAAAGAAGCTGGTTAACGAACTCGTCCTTTCTTCTCTGGTTTTACAAAAGTGTGCCAAAGCATAATCCAATATGATCATTCGTTCGAAAGTTATCGAGTATACAGACGACAGCAACGACGACAACAGACAGACACCAACGTAAAAACTACTTTTTCGGAATCAGGAGGTCTGAAAACGTGGAGATTCCGTAAATTCCGCGAAAGTCAATTCCCACATGTAACCAATACCTTCTCATTATGATGAGAATGTAAAAAACTTGCACGTTCCGGTTCGCTTCTGATCCTATTCTGTAGGTGTCTCCAGAGTAATATAATCCTAATAAGAAAAACAATCAGTTGTGCCTCTATTTTGAACAACCCATTTTCTTTGGTTTTTGATATTCGAGAGCCACTCCCAAAACTCAATCAAAGGGAAAACAGGATGTGCAAGCTCTCTTCCAGTGAATGTCATGTGAAGCTAAATAATTATTTTCATTCCCGTAATCCCGCATTTGCGAAATACGGGAATAATGCATTCCTTTTTTCGACAAGTGTGGGATTACTGGATTAATTCAATCCCAAAAATTTGAAATGATTTTTCATATCCCTCAATTTTTTTCAGTTTATAATTATTTAGCGTTTAATATTAAAATTTTAATTCGAATTCAGAAGAGAGTAATTAAGAAAAATTGATCTTCCAATCCAAAATTTTTACAAATCTTAAATAAAGAAAGTACTTCAAGAAGTTTTTGGAGTAGAAGCAGTATTTTGAAGAAGAAATATTTTCAAATTGTGATAGGAAACTTGTTTAAATTTTCCATTACGAATCCATCATTTTGAAGTTGATTAATCAACTACTTAATTGAAATCCAAACTCTTTTTTGGGAATCAATTTTTTTCAAAAGTGCATTATATAATTTCAAATCCACCTCTGGTTGAAAATGTAACTACTCCTTTGGAAATCAATTCATCTTTTTGTGTCAGAAATTCAAGTATTTAGTTGAATATTGATTTCGAATTTAGAAATGAAGCTATTTCTTTGAGAATTTCTGTACTATATAGAAAATTCGCCTCTTTGTGGAAAATTATTCACCTGAAAATTCATCAGTTCAGTTGAAAATTATCTCTTCTACTGACAATTTATTTGTTTCATCTTTAGTTAAAAAATTGATCATTTCTAGTAAAAAGTTTTACATTTGGATGAAAATTTTTCTTTTTGAACTGAAAATCCAATAATTTCATTTAAAATTACCATATTTTGTAGAAAAATCGATATTTTGCGAGAAAATTATATGATCCCTTAAAAGAGGGATCATATTATATTATTCCTTGTTCAAAAATTCAAAAATTTCAAGTTATACAGTTAGATATTTTTTGTTTTAGTCGAGCATTCATCTAGTTAAAAACTCTTATGTTCGTTTAAAAATTAATTTTTGAAGCCGTAAACTTTATTATCACACTTTTTCATTGGAAATTATTAGTTTGAAATTTTGAAATTCAACTACTTTGTTAAAAAATTGTATTTTTTGAATGGAAATTCATTTATGATAGAAAATTCAATTATTCTAGATAAAGATTCAATTCTGTTACTGTTTCATTTTTTGATGAAAATAATAAGTTTTTAAATTGGAAATTCAACTATTTTCTTGAAATATTATATTCTTTGGTTGAAAATTAATCTTTTAACTAATCTTTTTGTTTAAACATTAACCTCCATTTTTGAAAATTGAAGTGCTCTTGTTAAATATTCATAATTTTAGTTGAGAATTCATCTTCTTGGTTTGAAATTTAACTGTTCCAGTTAAAGATTCATAATATTAGGCAAAAATTTGTCACTCTTGTTGAAGAATGAACTGTTTTGTTGGAAATCCGTTTTTGTTTTATAATTGTTCATTGATTTTTTTCAGTTGTAAGTTGAACTGTTACAATTTTTGGAGAAGAATTATATTTTTTCGTAAAGAGTATTTTTTTCAAAACTAGCTTATTTTGCAATGTTTAATCTGTTGTATTAAAGGATGTTGACAATCAACGTCATAAATGGAAATAGGTTCTTGCGATTTTTGACAAATATCAATGTATGTGCTACTCTTAGTTGACCGGGGAAATGTTGAAAATTGACCAGAAAAAACCGGAAAATAAAAACCAGCTTGTTTGTTAGGATTTTTGTGCAAGTTGATTTATTTTTTGGTCGAAAACCAAAATTTTTTCGACATTTAAAGTTGAAAAAAGGAAAATTCAAATTTTAATTAAAAACGATTTCTCAAAATTTGATGCTCTAAAAAAGTACATATTTGCAAGAAATTGTATGAAGGAATGTATTTCGATTGAAAAATATCCAACCACCATTTTATAGCCGCCGTAATAAAAAATTTACTATTTTGATAAAATTGCGATATCTTGTTATAAACGATGGGTTGAATCGAATAATCTTATTTTTCATCTGAAAGCTGAATACCAAGCAAAAATGTTGTGATAGTTGGATATTTTTTTAACCGAATAAATTTCTCCATATAATTTGCTGTAAATATGTACTTTTCAAAGCGTCAAATTTATAATGAATCTAAAATTATTCATATAATATCCTAATTAAAAATATGAGTATTTTTTTTGAATTGAAGAACAAAACAAAAATTCCGTCTGAAAAAAATCTTGAGCATAAATGTAGTGGAAATTTTCATGTTCGCGGGGAAGCTACTCGGTCCGTTTTCTTTCTTTCGCTCAGAAAAGTTTACGGCAATTGTTGTGTAAATGGTCAAAAAGTTGTATGAATCGCTAAAAAAATGAGTGATGAAAATGAAAGTGATAATGACGGTGATGAGAATGTCACTTTTCCACACACTTCATCGAAAATCGGTGAGAATATGAATAACAAAGATGAGGTACAAATGTTTATCTCGCAGTGCAAGGCAAAAAATAAATAAATAATCCAGCATTATAATCCCACATTTGTGGATTAATGGAATAAAATTAATCCAGTAATCCAGCATTTGTGGATTGAGGAATAAAATTAATCCATAACAATTTAAAGTGGGATTGGGAATTATCCTTAATCCAGCATTTTCATAAAAACATGAACTTATTCAATCCCTAATCCTGTATTCATTGAATTAGATCTAATCTTAATCCGCAATTCCTAATCCCTAATTCTGCCCATCACTGATTGTAGGGCAGTACAAAGACCGAGTGCGTAGCGCGAGGCAAATTCAAAACCGAGTGCGGAGCGCGAGGTATATGTATTATCGAGCGCGAAGCGCGAGATCAGAAAGACGCGTGCCCCGCATCTACATGGACGCGTAAACGCAATACTCCGTCGCTTTTTATCTGCGCGTTTTAGCATGGAAGATGGAGACAGAGTGTTGCGTTTGACGCAGAGCGCAGCTAAAAATGCGTTCGTGTAGAACGGGGGCTAGGCGCGCTCAAACTTGCGAGCGAAGTGAGCTGCGCGCGACTAGAATGTGCCCACGCAGTGGGCAGATTTTTATCTTTTGTTTTTCCTGTGAGACATAATTCGCAAAAATCAGGAAATCTCTCAAGAATGTATCAAAATAAAAAGTTAAGTTGATATGGATATACTTATGCACAGGTACCAAAAATCAAGCCTACTATCGTTAAAAATAACTCTGAGATCCCGATGAAAATGAAAATTTTAGGCTGAGAACAGATTTTTTTATTAGAGTGTACGTTTTCGTTGCAATTTATTTGACTTGACTGCACTTTGTGTCGATGAAGAGGTATGGGTCGGGCTATGGGCGGACCCAGTCGCTCCCCATATATAAGTACCTGCGGAGCTGCAGAGCTTTACAAAACACAATCACCGTCAACCTCTTGGACGAGGATAACGATGCTTCTTCCCGTAAGTATCATGAATTTTTATTTTCCCGGGTCAACTCATTTACATTACATGGTCATTGAGAATAATGGTGAAATATAAGTGAACTTGTAAGTGCAAAAGAAAAAAGGATCAACAAATTAATTTATACTTGAAGATTGATAAATTATGACACATTGCTCTGAAATAAGGAATTGTTTACAGAAATGGATTTTTGTGAAATTTTTTGCACCTCATTAGGAAAAGTGAATAAACTTTTATTGTGCCTTTATTAATTTTCGCGTATTAAAAATGTTGCTACTCTAAAGTACGCTGAAATTGATGTGAAAAAGTTTGCAAGTAAATATTTAAGTAAATATTTTCCGCATATAAGGAAGTGACTCCTGTTTAGTATTGTGTGAATCATTCGTCTCTAATCGTACAATTACTTCCTACGAGTATCCTCTTTATAAGCAGCGCGAGATACCATCGACATAATAGATAAACATGTAGAAATGCACGTGTGTTCCGTTTGTTGACATCATGTAATACATGAATGAAGAATTTATTTACTTCCGTTGGAAATAATGTTATAATTCGATCTTCGATTTTGTAGTACCAACAATCAGTAGCCGAGAAACAGGTGCTGGAATGTCATATACACATATTTAAAATGTTTCGATCTTTGACTTAAGGCGTGGCAAACGCGACCAACGATTGCGACAATTAAGAAATAGATCCGGTTAGTGCAGAAAATAATTCTTCATGATCAGTGACATGTTAAAAATAATTAACTTATTATTTCACGAATATCACGCGTTTTCATTGCCAACATTTCGGCAAAGAAAACTCATCCTCATTAGCCTAATTCAACATGTGGTGTTTTGAATGATCAATATTCCAGCTTACACGAACAGACTCATATCGATTATAAATAATTTCACGAAGTGGTTCAGAAGGCAGAGAAAATTCTCAAGGCCAAGCGGATTTCCAAGGACATACCTTCTCTCCTCTGGCGTAAATTATAATGAGGTTTAAGTCTATAGCAGCATAATTTGTTGTATGCTCGAATCGCGTCAAAATCACTCTGACTGAATTCCGATCGCGTTCAGATCACTTGGCTTGCATTTTACGTAAGACGTTTAGAAAGCGTGGGTACAATGGCTTTTGTGTAGGTATACAACTTTTTCTTGATGTATTTCAGGTGCTGCTTCTTGTGTTCCGCCTAGGTCTTGGCCTAGCGCAATATGATCCTAATACAACGCCAGTCCCGATTTTGAAGCAAATAAACAGGTGGGTGCATTTTCAGTAATTTTCAATACATTACATGACGAAAAAACAAGGGTTGAAATGTGATTCGGGTAAAACTTCTAACCTATCGATTTTAATGTTCTGCGTGCTGAGATCACACCCAGAATTTTTACCTGAACCACTGTTGGCCCTTCGGTTTTGCTACGATGATACATTTTAGATCAATTCAACTCGAACCTTATTAATATATACAAGACCTCCCATTAATAAAATTTAACGAAATAATCTACCCGCTGCGCGGGCACATTTTAATCTGGCGCAGCTCGCTTCGCTCGCCAGTTTGAGCGCGCATGGGGCGTGCGTCTTTCGGATCTTGCGCTTCGCGCTCGATAATAAATGTGCCTCGCGCTGCGCGCTCGGTCTTTGTACTTCCCTACGATTGTGCATAGAGCTTTTGAAAGCCAAAAATAGAATGTCGACTGCTGTATTTGATGATTGTGATTTCTCTTTTGTTAAAGCTTCTCCGGCTTGAACGTATACATTTTCAACGTGTGTCTCGTGCTACGCACTCGATCAAAATCTGTACGAAACGCGAACTTCTCTATATTACCTTCAACTCTAATGCATCGAATGTACATAATATTAATTTATATACCTCGTAACTTGTTTTGTTCAGAAAACAATTTAGTTAGTCTACTTCCAATAATAAGATAATTACAATTAAAACAAAAACCACGCATCCCATAAAAAGAGAACAGTTTTTCTTTTCAAACGTTTCTTCGTATCTCGTTGAGTTTTGCCAGAAACTTGAATTTTATTTGAAATGTTGTTTTTTTTTTGGAAAAACGCCGAAACTATGCATCTCATGAGAAAAAAAATTCAACAAAATTTGTGGATGTTCTTCAAAAGAACAATTTCGTTATTAAACTGGATTTTTTTATTCTTAGATCCAAAAAGAACAAAAACTACTTCCCCTATCGAAAAATGATTGAGGAACAAACTTGTGGAAATGTTTAAGATAAACAGTTTTAGTACTTTTACTTTTTTTCGTGTCTCCCATAGACTGGTCACAAAATGGAAATTTTGATTTTTTTCCATTATTTTTTTGTGCGATCCAAATGGGAATTTTCAATTTCTCGAGAAAATTTAAAAATTTGTATTCACGATCTTGTACGGCTCCCGAAAAGAAACCTTTTTTCCGTTTTGACTCTTTTTTCAATCTTGCGTTGTTTGGCTAAAAATTCTCATTTTCAATTATATTTTTGAATTTTTAAAATACCATAACTCTTCCAATTTTGTTTTGATCGAAACAAATGATTGGGATACATTTTTCCGCTTTTTACGTGCTGTAAGAAATTGTACTTACGATTTTTGAGTCTTGGAAAAAAGTCCGAAAAAATGTTCAAAATGCTCCCCCTCTTTCATTTTTGATCCAAAATAGTTTGTTAACGAATTTGACCTGTCTTTCTGGTCCCTCAAGATACGTGCCAAAGCACGATCGAACATGAGCATTCTTTCGAAAGTTATCGAGTTCACAGATTATGTTTCAATATTTTTTGTGCGATCAAAATGGGCATTTAGATTTCTTGAGGAAATTCAAAAAGTTGTATTCTCGATCTTGCAGGGCTCCCAAGAAGAAAAATTTTTTATCTCTGACTTTCTTTTCAAGTTCGCGTTATTAGGCTAAAAGTTCTCATTTTCTTTTATATTTTTGAATTTTGAAAATGCCATAACTCTGCCAATTTTGTTTTTATCGGGAAAATCATAAGAATAAATTGTTTCACTTTTCACGCGCTACAAGAAATTGTACTTACAATTTTTAAGTCTTGAAAAAAAAGTCCAACAAAATTTCCAAATTGCCCCTTCCTCTTTTATTTTGATCTAAAATAGCTGGTTAACGAGCTCGACTTATCTTTTTGGTCCCCCAAAATGTATGCCAAAGCACGATCGAATAGGATAATTCTTTCGAAAGTTATGTAGTTAACAAATTATTTTTCATTTTTTTTTGTGGGACCAAAATTTGAATTTGCGGTTTTTTTTTAGAATATTCAAAAAGTTGTATTCACGATCTTGTAGGTAAACCAAGAAGAAACATCTTTTCTCCCTGACTTTTTCTCAATTATGCGTTATTTGGCTAAAAATTCTCATTTTTTTTCTATATTTTTGAATTTTGAAAATACCATAACTCTTACACTTTTGTTTTTATCGAAAAAAATGATATGACTAAATTGTTTCACTTTTTACATGCTGCGAGAAATTGTACTTACAATTTATGAGTATAAAAAAAAGTCAGAAAAATTTTTCAAAATGCTTTCCCTCTTTTACTTTTGATCCAAAATAGCTGGTTAACGAACTCGACTTGTCTTTTTGGTTTCTCAAACGGGTGCCCAAGCACGATCAAATATGATTATTCATTCGGAAGTTATAGAGCTCACAGATTATTTTCATTATTTATTGTGCGATCAAAATTGGAATTTTCTTTTTTTTTGAGAAAATTCATACAGTTGTATTCACGATCTTTTAGGGCTCCTAAGAAGAAAAATTTTTTATCCCTAACTCTCTTTTCAATCTTGCGTTATTTGGCGAAAAATTCTCATTTTCGTTTATATTTTTGAATTTTTGAAATACCAGAACTCTGAAATATTTGTTTTTATCGGAAAAAATGATTAGGATAAAGCGTTTCATTTTTTACGTGCTACAAGAGATTGTACTTGCACGATCTTGTAGGGATGCCAAGAAGAAACATTTTTTTTCTCTGAATTTTTTCAATTATGCGTTATTTGGCTAAAAATTCTCATTTCCTTTTATATTTTTGAATTTTGAAGATACCATAACTCTGACAATTTTGTTTTGATAAAAAAAAATTATTGCGATAAATCGTTTCACTTTTTACGTGCTACAAGAAATTGTACTTACAATTATGGATTTAATGCTTTCACGATGATCCATTATGATGAAATAAGGTATTTCGGGTTTTGATCGTGCACAAACTACAAAAAATTTATCGACGTTTCGCGAACGTTGCAGCTCGCATTTTCAGGACTGGCCTAGAACTTACGGTCTTTCCGGTCTCCCATAATGGGTGCCAAAGCACGATCGAATATGATAATTCTTTCGAAAGTTATCCAGTTCATAAATTACTTTTTAATTATTTTTTTGTGCTATAAATTTCGCGAAAGTCGATTTTCACATAAAACCAATACCTTCTCATTATGATGAGAATGTAATAATGATAATTGATGATAAAATGCAGTAAAATTCAAGATAAAAATCTTCAAATAACAAAAATCCACTAATTATTCCTTATTTCTGTACAAGCATTTTTCATAGAATTATCCGAATTTCAGGCACAACGAAGATGGCAGCTATAGTTACGGTTATGAAGCTGCTGATGGCTCCTACAAAATTGAATCCAAACATCCCACTGGAGAAGTTTTTGGTAAATATGGATTCGTGGATGATACAGGAAATATTCGAGAAGTCGAATACGGAGCATCTCGAAGAGGTTTTGAACCGGTGGGTACAGGAATCAACGTTCCGCCTTCAACTTTGAGTGGAAATAGTATCGCTGGTCCCAATGAACCTGATGATGATGGACAATATAAAGAAGATCCTTCCATTTACCATACGGATCCCCGCTACACGAATGGTGAACGTTATGATCCGGTACCTAGACCAGGGTATCAACTTAGACAACATCAGCCACTACAACCAGCACAACGTTTGCCAGTTCAATCAGCACAACGTTTGCAACAACAACAAACTGCTTATCGTCCACCACCAGCAAGGTAGATATATCAAATTCTTACCCCAACTGATGTGTTCAAACAACAACGTATTATTTGAACTCGATGTCTCAGTAATTTTTGAACAAAGATCTTTAAAACTTGTTCAATGTACAAATTACCAATTATGAGTAATGAAATGAAACGTTTCGTTTTGTCAACAATGTTTTGAAATCAGTATGCATAAATATATATTTGTTTCTTACAATTCTTAGTTATTTTAAGAGCTCAACTTTTGGGTAAGACTGTACTACTATAGAGGTTAAGAAGCGAATCAAATGTCAAGCAAATCGCTTGAATGCAGCGAACGTGGGAATCATGAAACGTTGAATTAACTGTTGCATTGCTTGCAGTAAATCGGTGACTTCTGAATACCATCAACCAGCAATACCAGAGTATCGACCGCAATACAGATCTCCTTATCAACGACAGTACCAACCTACACGGTCGGTAGTACAACAACCGACGATACCAGAAAGGAGATTCGAAACTAATGTCCCTACTAATGCCAATTTGGGCTCATATTCTGTCCAGTACAAGTAATTTCTATGATTCAATCACTTTTTGGATTTTTTTCTCAATCTGCTTCTTTCAGAAAAAATTGCAAGTACTTACCGAATGGGTGGTTTTATCGAGTATAGGATGCAGAAAATGGTTCAAAGTGTTACGTAAACAGAAGTTTATAATGTGATCTCAACAGTATGATGTTCATTTGAAAAATATGTATTCTATCATTGATATTGTATTTAAATCAAAGGATTTGTCTCGTGTACATAATAAAAAGCAGCGTTCATTAAATTTCACTTGAAATGGCTTAAAATGGATTAATTACTACTGCATGCTCATTTCTTATTTAGGTATTGCCAGTGAAATCTTTCGCAGAAATTTCCAGTAGTTCCATATATAATATGGAAATATGTATAAATTTATGTAAAAAATAGCATGTTCCCCTCATATTATCACGATTACTTTTGCGTGAAGAATATCTGCATTATTATATCAACTTTCCGAGAAGCATACGAGCATTTTGATGTAACCAGTTCATTGTGAAACTTTGTAAATTTAATCTCTAATACAACAATGAAGAAAAACCTATAAGAATATAGGAAAAGCATATATCTTGAACTCTTTTCTAAGACTGTAGTACTACCTCATGTATTCCGAACAATAAATAAAGTAAGTTACCTATAATGATCTGTTCTTGCTTGATTTATATATAAATTCTATATATGATAAGATTTTTGAGCCTATATCGCCAGCAAGAGAATAATTATATTCCGAACTTCATTTTGACAACAACGCTTTATTGTGTATGTAAGTCCGATATACATTTACTGCTACAAGAGTTTAAAAAGTAACGACCTTGTCAAGTACATATCGTATGCATGAAAGAGAATACCTATCGTATTTTTCTTGGATTAAGAAACTGCAAAGTTAACCCATTCTGCAACTTATATACTTGATTACCACTCCCTGAAATCATATCCATTGTTCTTGTCACTTTCGATGATGGTTATGTCACCATTAATGAACATTAACGATATAGAGAGACAATAATCTAATGAAAATCAGAATATTTTTGCAATACTTCAACCTTGAAATTAACATAGATTCATTGACTAATATGAATCTAATAAGACTATCTAGGGTTTAGGTTCATTTGCAAGTTGATGTTCCGAAATTATCTTCCTTTATTATTATCAGCTCCACCTGCAGTGGAATTTTCAGGTGAAAATATTTTTGATCAGAGATTATTATAGAAAAGATGAGAGGGAGTTCTTGGCCTCTTTCCTTTCGATTTTTATCTCTTATCAGCGTTTGCATGACATTGTATAACGCAGAAACTTTCCACCATGAAAAGCGCAAGGCATTCTCTTTCGATAATGTCGGTTCAAGGGATATCTTACTGCATACACGCAACTCTTGGTTTTTCATCCACTGGAAAAAAGTTGGACCTGTCGATCCTGCTGCACATACCTAGTTTCGATTTTAAAATAGCGCTCGTCTTGCGTAATAATAGAAAGTGAACTTCAAGAATGATGCACACTGTATTACCTATGCATAACAATGCAATTATTGCATTTTACTGCGCTGTAGTCTTATAATGAGATTTAAAATGACTTGACT